>JAGVVM010001140.1:0-69115 GCA_019149425.1 Psidium friedrichsthalianum | reverse complement strand
GGTGCATAACACGCTTGATGAACATCCAAAAAATTAACTCCATTCTTCCCTATAATTTATCATCGGTTGAGTCTCTTTACGAGCTTAAACTCGAGGCGTATATTAACACCTCCTACTCTTTTGAAAAACTTAAATTGCCTAGAATTTTTGTAAAGCCTAAAGCACACTATTAATTAAAGTCTGTTGTTGATTTATATATTTATTTATTTTGCAACCAGGCGAGCAACCATCATTTCGAGCCTAGTTCCTAGTATAGATCTTAAAATTTTATGATTGCTTGACAACCATTGTGATTATAACATAGTTTACGCGAGATGACTTGTTATTTGAATAGTATTGTTGTCTTGATTGTGAGAGCTTTCGTCTGAATAATGGATATTGACTATTCCATCGATTTTGCTTTGGAGTTTTCATGCTAGTGGCTGATCTAGGACAGGTTTGGAGAATAATTAAGCATCAATTGAGATGAGTTTGAGATGAAGCTAATCATCACGGATATATCTTGCTTTGGCTCTCGATTCTCCTTAATCACACCCTTCGACTCATTGAGCACACCATTTCTATATATGAAAAGTACATGAAATTGCTGAAATGTTCTACTCAAAAACTCAAATTATTAGGTTAAAGGAAATTTCATGTATATTTAGAAGGCCCCATTGAATATAATAGTCAAGTGATGCAGTATAATTTTCTTTTAACATCTACTCTCACATGTAAACAAATCTAAAACTCTATGGAAGAAAGGCACATGGAATAGTTAAGTGACGTGGAATAATGAGATAACACACACTCATGTGTAAACGGTCTAAAACTGATGAATGAAGGCCCGTGAAATTGAAGAATTAGGAGCCACATATAGGCGAAGAAAACCTAGGGCATGAAGGATAAATAAGATAGCCTGATTCGAATATAATGTAAGAATATCAAACCCAAAAGTTGAGAAAAGTGTCGGAAAAGTCCTAAACTTATTGTATTGGTGCCAATTTAGTATTAAAGATTTTAATTGTGTCAATTTAGTTTTAAATCTTTTGACCTAGAACCGATTAAGCCTTTTCGGTTAATTTTGGCTGGATATTGTTAATGTGGATGCCAAAACCTACGTGGCATGGTCAGCGCTGACATGGACATATTTTAATATTTTTCAAAAGTTTTTTAACTAATTTTTACTCTTTTTGCCTTTCTTTTTTTTTTTCCCTATTTCCTCCGGTGGCTTGCATGGACATGGCCAACGAGGGCTAGCCTTGCCTGAGTGAGAGTGGTCCTCATCGCCACAAGCGATGGCCATGTCAGCGTCGCCAGCATCCACATCAGCAATATCCAGCCAAAATTAGTATGTATTGATTGGGTACATTCGCGACAAATCTACGGTCCGTTAACATCCATCTAATATCCCCATTAAATTGCACATGCAACACACGTGGCAAACAACTCGAATAATTGGCATGTGATAGTGAAAATTCAACATAAATAGATCCACCAAATGACATCAATTTAGGAAATCCTGATCTTTAAAAAGACTAAATGAGAAAAAAAATGCCAAATCTACTAGTTTTGCCTTCAAAATCTCCCTACATTTTGAAAACTTGTTAAGATCCCTAATGTTACCCAATTGCCCTAAGATTTTGATATATTTGTCACTAGTACATCAATTTGGAAGTTTTTGTGACATGAAATTTAATTAGAGGCGGTATGAGATTCCCTATGACACTAAAATTAGGGAAATGCTTTTTGGACAGTACTGTCAAGGATAATACAATGTGAACCATAGATCCACACACCATCACCACTTTTTTTTTTTTGTGCATAAAACACTAATTATTGAGAAATTAGATGGTTAGAAATAATTGATAGTACAATCAGACTATTGGGCTACTAGCTTCCCTAAAATTTATACAGTAAAAGGGTGTGTTTGTTTGAGTGAGAATATTTTTTTTGGGAATTCATTTTTCAAATTTCTTTCATTTGGTTCACCGAAAATGACAAATCAATAGAAAACAATTTTTGGTTAAAGAAAATATTCATGCACAAAATTTGAAAAGTGAATTCCCCACCCCAATCTAAAGATGTGAAACACTTTTTGAAATTTGACCTCTCGAATTTTTCAATATTTAAATATTTAAATATATTGTATATATCAATATATGAGTATTTTATTTATTTTTTTCTTTTAAATTTCAATATTTTCTTATTTTTATTTTTATTGTTATCGTTAATTATTATTGTTTTTGCTTCTTCCTCACCAGTGGCTGGCCACAAGCGAGGACAGGCTCGCCAGATTCTGGGGAGCCAAGCCTTGTCGGTCTCGGGCAAGCTCGTGCTCGCCAGATCTAGCAAAGTCAAGATTGCCCGAGGCGATGAGTCGCACCTAGATTTTCAGCCAACCAAACAGACCTAAATATGATACAGGTGTGTCAAGATTTATGATTTTTATTGGATCACAAGTTGACAAGATTTTTTCTTCTTTGACAGATTTTTATTTCTTTTCCCGCCGTCGAGAGGTTGAAGAAAGTGTGTGAAAAAGAGAAAGAGAGGAGAAAAGAGGAGAGAGAAAAACTAGTGCCGACTGCTTTGACCGGAAGTTCAGATCTTTGACGTAGCAAATACTTGTTTTGAGCCTCAGCATTCGCACAGTTTTCGTCCTTTTCAATTGCGACTGTCACTTCAATTGAGATAAGCGAAGGGATGCAGATATAACTTCACATTCACTAAAGGGATTTCCCTTCCCTTCCCTTTTCTCTCTCTCTCTCTCTCTCATATATATATATATATATATATATATAGAGAGAGAGAGAGAGAGAGACAAAGAAGGATGAGTGCCGAGAAGAAAAAGACTCAGGCTTCAGCATAGAACGATGCTTAGAGACGCGCTTACCTGCAGCGGCAGCAGCTCTAGGCCATTTCGTTTGCTGGACATTAGAAACGTCGGCTGTCGCTACCCACAGGCAAACTTCACTGCCAATCACAAGTTTTTGTTTGGAAGCATCGCTTATTCCTTCGACGGGCTCCGTAGTATAGACTTGATCCCATGGCACATCCAAATGATCTAGATACCAAAAACACTTGATTGCTGAAAATGCATTTAAAGCCCTTTGGGACAGCCTTTGGACATACACCAGCTCCCCGTCTACAGTGACAAATTAATTAACTTGCAATCAACATGAATTAAATACTGATCAAAACTTACCAGTTGTTCACTACCGTATCCGGATTAGGACTTTGGGGAAATGCATTGACTGTTTCCTCCCTGAAGCAATTGCAAATTAATGCCATACACTCTACATATAAATGTTATAAGAAAGAAGTATATAATGTAGAATTAAAAATTAGGATGACTTTCACATGCGCCGTCTTGAATATTGATTGCAACAACCATAACCTCTATCGGCACATCATTTCATTTTCTACCTACCTAGGAGTCCTTCATACGTGCTCTTTCTCATTGTTATTTTCCAAAAACCTTCTCTACCTTTGGAATCAAGGGCCAGAAACCTGATATTAACCATTTACTATTTTGAAATTTTGAGCAGGTTAATGCCTTCTTTCACATGTTATTACTCAACTCGACATGGCCTCCTTCCTTCAGGAACTCATGAAACATAAACATCGATGTTACAGTAGATGCATAGATAATTCAAACATCAAAAGCAGCAACAAGAAGGGAAAATGGAATATTTAGCACTGTAGATAAAGATACTAAATGCCAAACTTGATAAGAGGCCAGATATTAAGTCAAAGGTAGAATTTTTTTGAAACATCAAGTGGCTCTCTACAGGACGAAGAAGGCCATAATTCGGGATACCCTTTTCCCCTGCATTAAAGAAGATAAAAAATTTATGGTAGCTTATTTAAGATATAAAACCTAAAAGAGTCCACGTAATTTCATCACAGGCTGCAAAATATCCAAAAAAGAAGTGTCTTACCATGATTCTGCATGACCAGGGACATCTACTTCAGCCATCACGTGGATTCCTAAAATCAGTGAAGAAAGATGATCCGCAAACACTACAATTGCAGTAGCATTGATAGTAAAAGCAACTGAGTCATAATTATATAATACACTCTATAGAGCAGCAGTTCTAAGGTACGATATATATGCAAGTTCTTTGTAGCGACGCAAGCAAACAAGTTCAAAAGACTTATGTCAAATTTATAAAACTACAATTGCAATGAAATACGTAAGAATGCATTCATCGAGCTCAACAAAGAAATGAATGTGAGAACATACCTCTACTTTTGGCAAAAGCTTCATATGGTGAAAGCCAGCCTGACAACATAAAGACAAGTTAGGACATTGCCAGGTGCCAGATCCACGAAGTCAGTATATGTGACGACATAAACCATAAACATCAATTTAGCGGCAGCATGGAGGGGAAAACATGTTATTTGTTGTATAAGTTAGGCAGTCTATTATTGAATAGGCACTTCATGTCAGATTACCTCTAGCAATGAAGTTCCTCTACATAGGATCTGACAAGTAAAAGCATTGCTATAGTTTCCCTATATACAAACATTCTCCATCCGCAAGAGCCTCTAAACCATTCTCTCAGTCAATCTCTGGTGTGCTCTATCTTGGGAACAAAAAATGGGACTCGATCAGAAAGTTACCATATTGAAAGAGAAAGAAACAGTTATCAAAGAGAAGTGACTTATTCAAGAGATGATTTCACGTCCATGCTAATATCTCATATTGACCAATGTAAACCCAACTGAGATATCCAAAACATTATCAAGAACCGCCTACGATAGTATATAAGTCAACGCAAAAAGGAGAAGAATTTGCCCATCATGGACAAGCAATGGATATCTTACTTCACTATTTCATGTGCATCCTCAACTGTATATCGCTCCCATTTTATATATGCCCCTTGCCACAACTTAGGATAGGTAGGCACTCTAGAGGAAACGACCGATTGTCCACCATGTGCCAATGCAGGACATTCTATTGAATGTAATTCCCATGGGAGGATCACATTCGTGGGAATTAAACAAGCAAAATATAGAATAGTGATCAGTACGGTGTTTCAGGAAAAATGTACTGAGAATAATAGCGAGAAGGAATTGCAAGTTGTCATATCTTACAAGTTTAGCATATGACATGGAATCCAATATATGCTTAATTACGTTGACATGGTAGCAGTGCCTCGATGTATCTATTAAAGAAGATGCATGGCACCAATAAAAATCACATAATGTTAAAGGATGTCCGCCTTTCAACATTTTAATGAATAAAATCATTGCACTTACCAGGCAGATTTCCAATTGCCTCAGCCTGGGAATACATCAGGGGTCGAGGAGTGCTGGTTCCTTGGCAGAAATTGTCTGGAACCGAGACATAATTCCCCGTCATTCATTCTTGTTGTGGATCATATCCTTGAACCGTCTCCCAACCCAGATTTTGCTGCTCAGCTATAGAAGGATTGAGGAGGGGCAATGTGCTTTCTGTCACCGAAGACCAGATTCCATTCAGCACCTGTACTTCCGGTGCCCTATCTCAGCTGACCTGATTAGATTCTGGGCTTCTAAGAATAATCTGGTGTGATCAACAGAGATTAGCATGAAACGATTAGATGGGCGATGAAAACCTTCGGTGGGGATTCTTTTCACCAGAGGATTGCTAGATATTCTTTTGCGGCTCTATGCCATCTCATTTGGGACCAGAGAAATGGTATCCTTTTTCGGGAACAACCACTTTTCGTCCCAGCTTTGAAGAAATACTTACTAAATCTGTGAGGGACAAGGCAATGTCCCTAAAGCCTGTACATGATTCTCCGCGTAATAGAAGGGTGCAAAATCTCTGGGATCTGTCGCCTGCAATTTTTGAATGACTGGTGGCCTTCGCTGCAGTGGCCCAGCCCTGATTCTGCTTTATGCTTTGTTTTCTGCTGCATGGATAATGGTGTTGCTGCATTTGTGCCCTGATCATTATACTAGCGTTGCTGGTGCCTTGGTGCTTTGCTTCGTTACTGTCCTGCTAATGCTGCGAATTACCTTCGGAATGGCCCTCATGATGAGCTTTAGATGCCGGCTGGTGGGCTTTGACTCCGCCTCTTCCTGGGATTTTGTTATGCTGTCTCTAGTAGTCTTGGCATCCCTTGGACTGGCTGTGGCTGCTTCTTCTGCTGGTGCTTCATCCCCTGAACGTGGTGAAGCTGTTGGTGGTTACGATGGTGGACTGGTACTCATGGCTGCTGGCTGCCACCTGTGATGGCTGCTGGACCCTGCGTAGGCTATGCTGTGGGTTTTGATCATGTTACTCTCCAGTGTAGCTGGTTGTTGCCTTGTTGTTTTCTGTGTATTTGTTGTTTTTTCCTTGCTCTTGGCCTTTGGCAGTGGTACCAAGCAATGCTGCTGTCCTGGCGACCTCTTCGTGGTTCTTGCTCGGAACCTTGTCTTACCTACCCTGGCTGCTGCCGTTGCTGGTTGTGGTGGAGGCTGTATTCTCTGTTTCTCTTGCTGCTTATTCTTCTCTTCTGCTGTATGGGAGGAAATCCAGTCCACATATTTGCCGTCCCATATTCCCTGGAGGATCTGCTTGTTGCGATCTCGTTATTGCTGCGGGGGCCTCCAAATCTGCTCGTGGATGGGGTTTCTACCCGGGTGCTGGCTGCTGTTCTACTGCAGCTCATGCTGATGTCCCCCTTGCACCTCTTTCTGGCTTGGAATTTGCTGGTGCTGTCTTTGCTCAGATGTTTTTGGGCTGCGGGTTGCTTTGTTCTTTCTCTTTCGGCCTACTTGTTTGGCTGTTTGCCTCCTTTTGTGTTCTCGATTTAGCCCGGCCTGTGGGCTCTTGTTGGTTGGCTCATCTTTTGTCTTGGCCCTACACCCTTGCAGCATCGGAGACATTTACTTGTAACCTTGGGTTTGGGGTTTTGTGTTTGGCCCTTTTTTGTACTGCGCTTTTGATTAGCTAATATATTTCTGACCTTACCAAAAAAAAAAATCACTGCACTTACCAAGTAGTATCCACGCTATGCAAGCCTCGGTTCATCACGTATTTACCATGGAATCTGGCGTACAAGCGTCAACTTTGTGCTACATTAAAAAGTACATAATTGGCTGAATGTCTGAAACAATGTAAAAGAATGCTTGCGAACGAGTCTCATATATCCAACAAAATGCAGCTTGAGGATCAACTTAACTCAGAGATCACACCTTGGAAATATAACCCACATATTAATGAATGATAAATACGTGATATATTCTTTTCAATAACAAATAAGATATATTCTTTAAAAGCCTCTGACTCAGAATTGGGTGATCACGGATCAGAACTGTGAGTTTGCAGTATCGATTGTTATACCCAAGCTTACATCTGGCTTGATGAGTACATTCTGTCTTCAGTAAATATAAACTTCTGCCAAACACGAGATTCCCATAATTTCAAATGAAAAGGCATTAGGAAGCTGCCAATCACAAAGTTAATGCTCCTAACTGTTTGAGAATTATAAAATGACTGGTTAATATAGTTTTCTCAGTACTACAACCGCTGTCACAATGCACCTATCTAGCTCGAGAAAGGAAAGGGGGGAAGAAAAGGAAATGTTCCTCTAGCATCTTACCACCATTAGCAATCCAAGGTCAATGATACATGCTCACGGCGAAGAGCGACCCTTCCATCGCCCCCGAAGGAATGAGTACCCTCAATATTTAAGGAGTAAGTCTTTAATAGATTAGTAACAACTTGAGGTTTTAGTTAAAATGATGTGCCTTTCAATGTATAAGTGATGGACATGATCAAATGAAAGGTTAAGTCTAGCACTGGATCTAAAAGTTTTTGCGCGGCTGCTCGTGATTAAAAAGTCATTAAACTCTCTACATAAAACACGACCTATCCTAAGAGAGTTGACGTGGATTTTTTGGGCTTAAAAATGGAATTGCTTGTCCAAATTTTTTGTTTTAGCCTTCGGGTTGGACAGGTTTTAGCAGGCATAGTAAATCGTCAATCCATGATCACCTCCAATAAGAGATTAATAACTTATCAAGTGTGCGCCATTTAATACATACCTTTCATTGTGGTCAATTCATCTTTCTCATGAAAAAAAAAAACATGTAATTAATACCTTTCAATTAGGAGAAATATTGGACTCCCAAAAAAAAAAGGGTGAACAGTCTTTACCTGTCTAGAGCTAGTGAATTCTCATTTGTTCCCATCTAATTAATAACTCTCAATTCAGAACGGCCCCGAATTTTTTTGCCATGCATGCATGTTCCTGTCCGCGTTGAAGCCAAGATCGGGGGTCTATCGTAACTTCCATTCCGTCAATTTCTTGCAATTTGTTTACTAAGGAGAGTAGAGAGTACTTCTCGGCATCAACAAATCACCATTGTTCAAGTAATTTATTTTCGCCTGTTCTGTTCTTAGTTTGATCAAATAGAGAAATAGTAAATAATACAATGATTGACTAATGAAAACGTTAGATTCAATGACGTGTCAAATTATAGTTGGATGTTGTACATGGTTCACTTATTTAAAGGCTAATTGACGGGAAAATTACTAAACATGTCATAATTATATTGCACTCGTGCCAATTCAGTTTTAAACCTTTCAATTCAATCAATTTAGTTCTAAATATTTTGACAACTTGCCAATTGAACCATTCTAGTTTGGTCGAAAAATCATTGACATGAACGTCGGCCGTCCCACCTTCGACGGTGATGCGGACAATTTTCTATAATTTTTTTTATAAATGGATTACTTATTACCTTTAATTTTGATTTTTTTTCATCTTCGTTTTTTCTTTACTAATTTTTTTTCATTGTGCCATCGAGGGCCGCCCACAAAGGCCTCGCCCAGATTTGGCGAGGCTGACCAACACGATTGAGTTGGCCGAAAGTGCTTGATTGACACATTGTAAAAAGATTTATGATTAAATTAATCAAATTGAAATATTTATGATTGAGTTGGCATAAGTGCAATAGGTTTATGATTTTTTTGGCAATTTCCCCACCCACTTACATGTATTATTGCTAAATGTAAATATCATAATATGACCATATGAGCAAACTTGCCTCTACTTTTTCTTTTTTTTTTTTTTCCGGTTGTTGCAAAACTTACCCAGAAAGGTGTCTTAAAGTGTTGTGAACGGTGGCGTTGCGCAGTGACGATGGGGTTACAGAGAAGCCAATCAATTTTTTTTTACCTGTCTATAGTTAATTTATTTCTTACATAGGAAAAGGCATATGATCATCAATAACTAGTTATTTTCATGAGTAATAATAACTTTGAATTAGGAGAAATATTTTTTACCTATCTATAATTAGAAAATTCCCAGTTTATAGCAATTTTCAACATAACAATGGCATGTTTGACCGATCCTACTGCTTATATCCCTGTGTACTTAATAATTTTCAATTCAGAACTGCAACAAATTTTTGTGTAACAAGTTTATTTTTATGTACATTTAAATGACTTTTGATATAACTAATTATTTGTATGTAATTGACATTTCACCAATTTAGTAAGCATTCTAATGATCCTACTCAACTCAACTATTTTGAAGAAACCGGGCTAAGAGTTCAAATTCATTTGTGGGCACGGGATGCGAGAGCCTAGAATTGCCCCTCATGCATTTACACTGCAACGTTAGCCCATTATACTGGGAGAAGCCCTCAGCATGAAATATGGTATTCCAAAAGGCATTAAGGATTAGGAAACATGTTTGGATCATGGGTTCAAACTTGACGCATATTTTCAACGATTTTCGTGGCTCGAGATGAAGGAAGCTCTTGACTTTATAGTAATGGATCTTACTAATCGTAATGGCAAAAAGTTTATGACTTTAGCATCTACCAATGTAGCATCGACACTCTTCGGGAGTCTCCATGTCCATGTTGGACACATGGTCAACGAGCCAGACATGTCATCGACACGTGTGTCTTGAATCTATCGCATTGGTATCAATTCAATCATAAATATTTTATATTTATACTAATTTAGTCAATCCAACCAATTTTGGCCGAAAATATATAGAAAATATTAAAAAAAAATCTACATTAGCACCAGTCAAGCCACGTGAAATGACCGACATGCACTTCAATGATTTTCGGCTCAAATTGGTAGGATAGACTCAATTGACACAAATGCAAAAATTTTATGACTGACTTGACACAAATAAAATATTTAGGACTAAATTGACACAAATACTATTGGTTTAGGACTTTTTGACACATTTCCCAATCCAAACCAAAGTCTCTCTTCTAGACTTGTGATTTGCAAAGTGTATTAATGAACAATCCAACAAAAACTACGATGAGGGTCTTTAATCATATCAAGAACTAATTTCAAAATTTTAATTTTCACTATGGCCATGGCGAAGCATTTTTCCTCAAGAAAGAACGGGGAAGCTTCGCCATGAAGAACCAGCAGAAGTAGACTTTGAAAGGTCTCCATGAGCTCTCTTGAGGAAAAAATGCATAGCACGGTAAAGCCAACATGTATGTCTCCATAAGATCGAATCCTACTCGGTAGAAAAAATTACTAAAAAAATCCTAACCTATTATAATTATGCTAATTCAGTCATAAACTCTTTTTTTTACCGATTCAGTCCTAAACCTTTTACAATCATGCCAGTTCAGTCCATCTGACTATTTTTGGCTGACCAACACTGACGTGGACACTGGCTTGTCTAGTGATATAATGTTTAATTTTTTTTAATTTTCTTAAATTTTATTTTATTTTTCCTATTTTTTTTCTTCCCTCTTCTTTCTCTAGTCGGTCGCTGGATCTCGGCGATCGGCTAAGGGCAACAGTCAGCGAGGTCAACTGAGCCTCACTCAGCGAGGGCAAGGTTAGCCTTGTCAAGTATGTTTTGGTTTATTTATTTATTTATTTGCAACGAGGCAAGCAAGCATCATTCCGAGCCTATTCCCTCGGTCTAGATTGTAAATTTTTTTGACTGTTTGATATTAAAATTTTACAATGTTATGTTAGAGATCTATAACAATTTAGATATATGATTGTGATTTATAAAATAGTTTACGCAAGATAACTTGTTATTTGAATAATACTGCTAGTCATAATTATGAGAGATTTCATCTGAATCGGGATACATGACTAGTCTATCGATTTTGCTTTGGAGTTTCATGCTAGTGGCTAATCTGGGATAGGTTTGGAGAATAATTAAGCATCAAACCCTGAAAAAGTGTCAGAAAGGAAAGAGGAGCGAAATTTTATTCATGATGTTCGAGTGTTTGGAAGATTGGTGAGACTTGGCAGTGGACGCTATTTGTAGGGGAAAAAGTGTGCGCAGAGGGGGGAAGAATTGACAAGAGGTCCCATGGAAGGAGAATTTGAAATAGACAAGAAGGTCCATGGGTAGAGAATTGAAAATCGACAAGAAGTCCCTGGGTAGGAAGATTTGCATAGACAAGAAGGTCCCTGGGTAGGAGATTTGAAAAGACAAGAAGGTCCCTTTCCCTCTGTAGGGAACGGACGCTCTTTTCATGCTCGTCTCTTCTCTGCTCTTCCTCTCTCTCACTTTCACTTTTACTCGCTATATATTAGCGTCCACAAAAGCAGAAACCGAAAATCAGAATCAAAACCAAACATAAATTGATCCTAAATCGAATTACGCATTCGCTCTGATACCACATGTAAGATTTTCAATCGCAATTCAGGATCAACGTAATCGATTTAGGTCAAGAAACAACGATAAATAAACGCGTACCTGCTTGCGCCATGATCTCGAAGTTATACACGGAAGCCGAGATCTTCAATACGATGTCACGTGGAGCGAAAACTGCGATAGACGACAAAACTGTGCCCTAGGTCTTCCTCTCCCTCCTCACGCGACGGCCGATGGAACTGTCGTTATGTTTTTCGTGAGTGAGAGAGGGGACCTAGCGCTGATAATATAATAGTGATGGACCCTTCCATCACGGGCTCACATCAACACACGGGCCTACACCTTACGCCGTCCAACCCACATCAATAATAAAACTGAGATGCGCAAAAGCCCAATAAACGATCACCCAAACATCAACGGACTATCATGCATTGTCTCGAATACATAATAATTGATTATAGCCCAATAGGAATTTTATAAAATAAAATAATAATAATAAAAGTAAAATATAAAATTCTAACAGCTAACCCACCTGCAAGCCGGCGCGGTCGCGATCGCACTTTCCGTTGGGTTCGCTGCCACGTGGAACGGCATGCTGATGCATGGGATCTGGCCTCGGGTTGCGAGCGCATTGGAGCATTTCGGGGCGGTGACCATCTTGGTCGCCTTCTTCGGGCTGGTGAGCTCTTTTCTTCCGCCCTCCCTCGCGTGGGCATGTTGGCTGTGTTGTGGCTTGTCCTGCTTGCCGCTCCTCTTGTGCCTTGTTCGTCCGGCGGAAGAAAGAAGCGCAGAACGTCCAGGTATCGTTTAGCATGAGCATGCACGCCAGATTCGACAGTATACATGGATTTCTGGAGCAGGCACTCGGTCCACCTTGCATAGCGGCGGCGTCCAATAACTCTCAGTCCCTGTCGAGCCTCTCGTTTGGTCGACGTTGTAGAGAGCAGATCAGAGAAATGACCAAATAAAGTCATGCGTGCATCGTACTGCCCTTTCCGACAATTCCTTGCAGTGTGTTTTTACTGCGGAGTGTACTTACAAATCAGTACTGTTTTAAGTAATTTATTTTCGCATGTTCTATTCTTAGTTTGATCAAGTAGACAACTAGTAAAAGTAAAAGCAAAGATTGATTAAGGAAAACCATATATTAAATGATGTGACAAATTATAATTGGGTGTGGTATACGGTACATTCATTTAAAAAGGCTCACTTACAGCCTCTCAAAATAGTTAGCACGTCAATATTGTTATATATAGTGTTATTTCTAAAAGGCGTATGTAATAATACGATCATTTGATCAACATGCCCCTCCCTTTTTTTTCCTTTTTTTTCGTGTGCAAAACTTACCCGAAAAACCTAAACCTAAACTTAAACACATATATAAATCCCCACGAAGCCCATAGGGAGCTTGTGGTGGTCGCGATCTTGCAACCGCAAAGGTTGCGACCAACGAAACTGGCTGCCCAACCTCAACATGAACCCAAATCTACGGTCGTGTGACGTCACGGACACAGAGAGAAGAGGGAGGGAGGGAGAAAGAAAGGCCTTAAAGTGGAGAAAATATTGGCATTTGCACAGTGACAATGGGCCTACAGAGAAGCCAATCAATATTTACCTATCTATAGTTAATTTATCTTTTGCATAAAAAAGGCAAGGGATTATCGATAATTAGTTATTTTCGTGAGTTATAATGATTTTGGATTGGGAGAAGTACCTTTTACCTATATGTAATTCATAAATTCTCAGTCGATAGCAATTTTTAACATAATAGAATAGCATGTACGACCAATTCTACTACTTAAATCCCCACGTGCTTAATAAATTTTAATTCAAAACTGCAACAAATTTTTTTGGTAAGTAGCTTTTTCATCTTGCTCAAAGTTTGATACATAATCGATCACTTAAAGGAACTTTATACATTCAAATGACTTTCACTCTAACTGACTATTTATATATAAACAACTTTTCACCAGATTCAATAAGCATTTTAATGATCCAACTAAAATCAGCTGTTTCAAATAAACTAGGCTAAGAATTTGAATCCGTTTATGGGCATGAGATGCGAGAGCCTGAATTGCCCCACATGCATTTACAAAACTCATGGGGTCAAATCATCCATGTTCTATACCTAAAGACACTTTTAGATGAGCAAGCAAAGTTTGGAAAGGATACGCTTCTTAATATCTCATGAATTTATTTCCTGGCCAAAGTACATAACAGCATTTTACAGATTCGAAAAGAAAAGCGGTGTTCAAAGAATCATTCAGAATCATTGGTCATAGCATGAACCGGGGCCCTTTGGCGGACTCCGCATATTGGTTTGTGACAAGAGTGGCTTGAACCCCCCACCCATTCAGGAGGCATCTGAAGCAATGTAGTCGTGGTAATGCCGTTTTATTTACATTGCCGGTGGACGTGGCATCTCTCTTGCTCCACAATCGCTTCGCAAAATAGAAACAAGCGAATAAATACGGATCAATGCAAAAAGATTATGATTACACCAGCAATATCAATTTTCTAATCTGTCATCAAGAAGGAATGCACAGCTTTTAGTAAACCTGGGCTCATTGTGTTATTACAATTTTGCATTAGCCTCAAGCAGTGTGTCTATGACAACCAGTACGAAGCACTCAAGCCCTCCTAACCATGCGAAGAAAGAAAGCTTAGGCAAGAAAAAACTACCGTTCTGGGGCTACTATTATCTCTTAGGAGGACTTGCGCATACATGATCCATCAATGGAAAACGAGGAAAATGGCATGAACTGGCAAATTGAGGTTTGCGGAGATCAAAGGCAATGAGGACTTCCATGCCCTAGAAGAGCCATTTCACATGCCAAAAGGCGTTTTCTTGTTCCATCTCTTGTTTCAATCACTTAAAAAAGTGATTTCCACCAATATATATTTTGTCACCAAAAAGAAAAGGACTATACATTTTCTCCAAAGAGAGAGATTCCACATAAAGGATAACGTAAATTTCCTCCATGCAGTCCGTGAGGGAATGAATCCACTTCCACTAGTATTGGCAAGAAGCCCGCAACATGAAACAAAAATATCATGTAGGCTCTGTTCGTTTTGCGAAAAATGAACGACTTGAAAATCATTTTCCTTTAAATTATCTCTTGCATCGCTTATAAAATCGTTCACGAAAATATTTAGACATAAATTGTTGCCGTCCATTAAAACATTTTCCATTAACAATATAGGCGATCTTTTCAGGCAAATGTTTTCAAATCATTTCTTGCAGAACAAACGGAGCCCAAAAAGGCTTTAGAATAAACCACCCAAACCCCACCCCCCCAAAAAAAAAAAAACCGAATTGGCCCTTTTTTGTGTGACCAAATTTCATTTAGTAGAAAAACTGCTTCACCAATTAGAAGACAATAATAATAGCTTTAACGAGCGAAGGGATGCGGCTATAACTTCAGTAACCAAAGGGATTTCCATGCTATTTAAAAAAACAAAGAAACAAATGAAACTCAATGCACAAAGAAGGAAGAGTGCCGGGAAGAAACAGACTCAATGCTTCAGCATAGAACGATGTTTAGAGACTGGCTTACCTGCAGCAGCAGCAGCTCTAGGCCATATCGTTTGCTGGTCATTAGAAGTGTCGACTGTCTATCCCCACATGCAAACTTCAGGGCCAATCACAAGTTTTTGTTTGGAAGGATCGCTTATTCCTTCGAGGGGCTCTGCAGTGTAGACTTGATCCCATGGCACATCCAAATGATCTAGATACCAAAAACCTTGATGGCTGAAAATGCATTTAAAGCCCTTTGCGACAGCCTTTGGACATACACCAGCTCCCAGCCTACAGTGACAAAAGTTAATTAGCATGCAATCAACATCAATACAATACTGATCAAAACTTACCAGTTATGTACTATCGTCTTCGGATTAAGACTTCGGGGAAATGCATTGAATGTTTCCTCCCTGAAGCAATTGCAAATTAATGTCATTCTCTCCACATATAAATGTTATAAAAAAAGAAGTATATAATGCAGAATAAAAAATTAGGATGACTATCACATGCATCGTCTTGAATACTGATTGCAACAAGCATAATCTCTATTAGCACATGTTTCATTTTCTACCTACCTAGGAGCCCTTCATACATGCTCTTTCTCATTATTATTTTCCGAAAACCTTCTCTACCTCTGAAACCAAGGGCCAGAAGTCTGATATTAACCACTTACTATCTTGAAAATTTGAGCAGGTAGAAGTTAGTCAAGCGGATATCCAGGCCACAACCCGTCTATAACTGTGATCCAGTTCACACATCATTTTAGAAGCAAATCCACCAAAATCTTGTAAAATGATGGGCCCAAATTTAAGGACATGTTGTGAAAGTCCTACTTGAGAAGCAAAGACAATGATATTAATGACATAACCTCTAGTAACAGCACTCTTCCATGCAGCACTATAAAGAACACTAAGTACAAGTGCCCATGTGCTGACATTACCAGAAGTTCTTGATCACAAAGTTCTGTCTTTTAATTCTACAGCACGACAAAGTGAATATGCTAAACATCAGAAGTGATATTCCTTAACATTAAATAACACGTCATCTAATCAAGAGGACAATTCCTTCTATCTCAAAATGATGCAGAAACCAGTGTTGAGATGTGCCGCTTCAACAAATGTTCCGTCATATTGGTGCAGAGACTCGATGTAAACTTGGAAAATTGGCGAAGAGAAGGAGAATAACATGTTCAATTACCATAAATAGAAAACAACGTGAGAACCAATTGCCACCAGCAGGTGGTAGTACATGCACATACCAGTTGACAGGGGTGCACTCTTTTGAAATGGCAATTTCTTGAGCTTTGATTACAAAATACTTGTTGGCATCTTTACCAGTCATTTTATGACTTTGGAGCCTGCATTTAAAATGACCCTCATGTTCAGCATCTGACATGGGTTGCTAGAAGCAAGAATTAGTAGACTGCATTAAGAGTGGGGGAGAGAGGAGGCACCAGGTGGGGCGCATACCGGGAAAGGTATCACAACAGAGAAACAAGCTAGTGCTAAATCCACATAATTTCAAGGAAAATCATTTACAGAAACATTGCATTTCTGAGAATAGATGGTTTGATTCAATACCAAAAAAGATTGAACGGTGAAAATTGCTTCCATACTTCAGCAGTTATCTGAAGAGACCCAATTGAAAATGTCACCTTGTTACTGCCTCACTATCCCTCTCTCTTCTGAAGGATCCTAATAATGGAAAGACTTGTTGACTCCATCCAAATCTTTCAAAATCTAATTTCTAAAGCACATTTTAACTTTGACATGGTTTTCTAGGTAAGCTAGAAGATATTTTAGTCAAGGTACTAACCCAGTCTACATCAATGAAAACAAAGTACAACATTTCAACGGGAATGCATTGCATGCTCATTCACACTAATGATAAACAGAAAGGCTTTCCTGTAATCATAACTTAATAAAATAAATAAATCTGCTGCAATAGCTTTGGCAAAAGATCTAAGGCCATAGTAACATTAATGAGTAGGTTGAAGAGACTGCTTAGTTTATGACACCATAGAAACTAACTGCAATTTCCCAGGACAAACTTCTGGAAAGTAGGATAAATCTCAAGTAAAGTGGTTGATTCATTTACCACTGCTTCACATGTGTAGTGGATGTCCAACAATCTGCAAAAGAAATTCTAAATGGATTGTGGTCATAAAACTTAAAACCAGAGAAACAGGAAAACCTACCGTCTCAAATTCCAGAATGCTGTCATTTCACGAGTAGATTTTCTCGCCACTAGATATCATTTGACATTACAACCTCTTAATTGCTAAAGCTGATCTCACTACAGAATTAGGTGGCTTTTGCGATAATACTATCAAATTCTTCATATTTGGTAATACCATAGCCATCATATAGATGCAACTCCGATAATGTCTATATGATCGTTTAACAGTATACGGAGGATGACCAGTTGGTGTTATTTCTATGTTTTACAAATGCTCGGGGGAAGTAGAAAGTTCAGTTCTTTGATATCTGCGCTCAATGTTCTTGTATGTGCAGCCAATCAACAAAGGATCTACATAGTTTGAACATTGCGGGGATTAAAAGGGTCTCTAAGCTCCCCATTCATGAATTTTCTGAAATTTATTGTTCCAAGGAGAAGATTTTGACGGTTATAAAATAGATATTCTGGTCTGAAATTCAGATTTTCAGTTCTTTTAAGTATGGGTCTAAGCAGATGCTAAGTAGATGATAATATCCTTTTTGTTTTGGCCCAAAAAAATATCCTTTTTAAAGCCTGACATTTTCATCATTTTTTTCTCCAGTGCTAACAACTATAACATAGGATGGAAATGAGGCTATTTCCCACATTTTACCCAAAATAAGTTACCACTCTAAAGAAATTGTAGGAAAACCCATATGCAACAGAGTAGAGACAGTTGCAGAAACAAGAGCCCCTGTTACATTCCCTAGTCAACTTTTGCAAAGTACTTCTAAAGTCGTGAGGTAGAAAAGGTCTACTGATAATTTAGTTGCTAAAGAACACGCGACTGCCAAAGAAAAAGAGAGATGCTAAAGTCATCTGCACTAACCTGTGTTAACCTCATCACCACCCAAGTGAAATAGCTCAAAGGGAAAGATTTTTCTCATATCTGCAACAAAAGGATTTGCGTAGATCTAGGAGGCGCCAAGGATACTATCATTATCAAGAGATTACCAAATCAATAGGAAAAATGCATTCTTACTTCATGCATTCTAGCTCTCAGAGTAAAGCATGAACTTTCATAATTTAACATTTGTAATATTAAGAAGAAGCCAATGGCTAATTAAGTCATCAGGTATCAAAGACTTGTCAAACAAGCCCTCTTCCCACCCCAAATGAATGAGAGGAATCTAGTTTCTCAGGCATTTCCTAAATGACAACAACTCCTTTCCTACTCAAGTAGGGGCCTTGCCCATGCAGAGATTTTTTAAGAGAAAAGCTTTATACTACAAAAGTTTCACACATGTTATTACTCAAGTCGACATGGCTTTCTTCCTTCAGGTACTCATGAAACATAAACGTCTATGCTACAGTAGATGTATAGGCAATTCATACATCAAAAGCAGCAACAAGAAGGAAAAATGGAAGATTTAGCACTGTAGATAAGGATATAAATGCCTAACCTGATAAGAGCCAGAAATTAAGTCAAAGGTAGAACTTTTGGAAACATCAAGTGGCTCTCTACAGGATGAAGAAGGCCATAATTCAGGATACCCTTTTCCCCTGCATTAAAGAAGATCAGAATTTATGGTAGCTTAAATAAGCTATACAACCTAAAAACGTCCACGTAATCTCATCACAAGCTGCAAAATCTCCAAAAAAGAAGTGGCTTACCATGATTCTGCATGACCAGGGACGTCTATTTCAGCCATCACATGGATTCCTGAAATCAGTTAAGAAAGATGATCAGCAAGTACTACAATTGTACTAGCAGTGATAATAAAAGTAACTTAGTCATAAGTATATAATACACTCATATAGTGAAGCAGTTCTAAGGTACCAGATTTTATGCAAGTTCTTTGTAGCAGTTGACACAAGCAAACAAGTTCAAAAGACTTATATCGGATTTATAAAACTACAATTGCAATGAAATACGTGAGAATGCATTCATCAAAACCTCAACAAAGAAATGAATGTGAGAACATACCTCTACTTTTGGCAAAGCTTCACATGGTGAAAGCCAGCATGACAACAAAAAGACAAAGTTAGTAAATTGCTAGGTGCGAGATCCATGAAGTCAAAATATGTGAGGACATATACCATAAGTATCAATTTAGCGGCAGCATGGAGGGGAAAACATGTTATTTGTTGATCCGTTAGGCAGTCTATAATTGCATATGCACTTCATGTCAGATTACCTCTAGCAATGAAGTTCCTTTACATAGGATCTGACTAGCAAAAGCATTGCTATAGTTTGACTATATACAAAGAATTCTCCATCCTAAGAGTCTCTAAACCATTCTCTCAATCAATCTTTGGCGTGCTCTATCTTTAGAACAAAAAATGGGACTCGATGAGAAAGTTACCATACTGAAAGAGAAAGAAACAGTTATCAAAGAGAATCGACTTATTCAAGAGATGATTTCACGTATCCATGCTAATATCTCATATTGACCAATGTAAACCCAACTGAGATATCCAAAACATTATCAAGAACAGCATAAGAAAGTATATTATTCAATCGCAAAAAGGAGAAGAATTTGCCCATCATGGGACAAGCAATGGATATCTTACTTCACTATTTCATATGCATCCTCAACTGTATATCGCTCCCATTTTGTATATGCCCCTTGCCACAACTTAGGATAGGTAGGCACTTCAAGAGGAAATGACTGACTGTCCACCATGTGCCAATGCAGGACATTCTACTGAATGTAATTCCCATGGGAGGATCACATTCGTGGGAATTAAACGAGCAAAATATAGAATAGTGATCGGTAGAGTGTTTCAGGAAAAGTGCACTGAGAATAACAGCAAGAAGGAGTTGCAAGTTGTCATATCTTACAAGTTTAGCATATGACATGGAATCCAGTATGTGCTTAATTACGTCGACAGGGTAGTAGTGCCTCGATGTATCTGTTAAAGAAGATGCATGGCACCAATAAAAATCACATGATGTTAAAGAATGCACGCCGTTCAACATTTTAATCAATAAAATCATTGCTCTTACCGAGTAGTAGTCCACGATATGCAAACCTTGGTTCATCACGGATATACCATGGAGCCTGGCGTACAAGCACGACTTTGTGCTATAATCAAAAGTACATAATTGGCTGAATGTCTGCAACGAAGTAAAAGAATGTTTGAAAAAGAGTCTCATATATCCAACAAAATGCAGCTTGAGGATCAACTTAACACAGAGATCACACTTTGGAAATATAACCGACATATTACTGAATGATAAATGACAAATACAAATGTTCTTAAAATGCCTCTGACTCAAATTGGTGATCATGGATGAGAACTGTGAGTTTGCAGCATAGATTGTTGTACCCAAGCTTACATCTGGCTTGATGAGTACATTCTGCTTTCAGCAAACCATAAACTTCTGCCAGACACGAGATTCCCATAATTTACAAACGAAGTAGCATTAGGAAGCAGCCCATCACAAAGTTAATGCTCCTAACTGTTTGACAATTATAAAATGACGGGTTAATATAGTTTTCTCAGTACTAGAACCGCTATCACAATGCACATATCTAGCTCGAGAAAGGAAAGGGGGAAAGAAAAGGAAACGTTCCTCTAGCATCTTACCACCATTAGCAATCCAAAGTCAACGGTAATAGCAATGCAATACCACATAAAAATTGTCAATACTTGAAGAGCGTTAAAAACATTTGCACATACCTCCAACCCTCGTAATGCACCATAAACAGTATTTGCCTGCAGCAAACAGAAATATGCATATTACGACATGATTGTGTCATGCTTTGTGCAAATACATGTCTGTGTGCTCATGGCCATGCTATGATTGTTAAAGTTATACTAGACTCTACGAGCTAGAGAGTAGTCTGATCCAAGCTTTCTATCCAATATGATTCTCTTGGGATGGAATTGGACTCGTGAAGATGTTTTGGCTGAAATGTTTGTTTCTTTTTCAATTCATCAAACTCCACAATCCATCACAATTCATCAAAGTCGGTCAGTTTAGCTCAACCCCCGCCTTCGCCACCTCCCAACGCGTGGCTCGGCAGGAGGAGGAGGGGAAGAAAGGTGAGGACGACGAGGCCAAGGACCGGCCTGGAGGCGAATCGGGCGGAGGCATGGCTCCGACCGGCGGATGGACCGACGAAGGGCTTTGGAAAATGCTAATTGCGTTTGGAAAAACTGATTTCAAAAACGAGCTTTGATTAAATATTATTTGCTAAAAATAACTTTGCAAATGGGTTTTGTTAATTTTTATCATTGTGGGGTTAGTTTGGAAAAAAAAAAATTCTTTTAGGCTTTGGTCAAATGCTGAAAGCCAATGCTGGTCCCTACCAGTATTGGGCTTTCGGCATTCCCAAGGCCAGCATTTGGCTAAATGCTAGCCTAAACTGAATGGTTCGCATTTTCTCAAGGGGCTTTGAGGACTGAAAGCCCCTTAGGAATGCTGAACCAAACCCACCCGAAGGAGGTGGAGAGTTGGAGATCACAGGTTGGGCGTCAAAAGGGAGTGTTGAAAATGAGGAGACGAAGACCCACGAGCACGTCCGAACAGAAACAGTTGGGGCTGGACCTGCCCGTCCGCCTACATCTCCTTCTTCTTTTTAATTTTTATTTTAATTTTTAATTTTTTATTAGCTTTGTCCGTAGTTTCTGCTATTTTTTCCATGTTTTGCTAAGGACTAATTGAAAGGCTATCGTACTCGTGCCACATTTAATGTGGTATTGACATATTGTAAAAAGTTTAAGACTAAATTGACCAGATTTACTCGATTAATATATTGTAAAAATATTAAGACTAAATTGATCCAATTGAAATATTTAGAATTGAATTGACACAAGTGCAATTGATAATGATTTTTTTGATAATTTTCTCACATATCAAAATAGTTAGCATGCTGAATTTATCGGCAAATCTTGGTACGCGTATTATTGCTAAAAAGTGTATATAATAATGTGAACATTCGATACAGTTTCTACTAAGTTTGATGAACATATTTTCAGTAAGATTCATGAAGGAATCATATTCAGACTTAGATTATCATCATCCAGATATTGCATCGAAAGCTCTAAAGTTTTACTTCGTAGATATCGTATATGACTTGGATATTATTGAAATAATATAAAAATATCATCACAGCTTGTACGTGTTTAGACTCTGTTAGAAGTCTCCTCAAACTCAAATAGTGTTATCTGATTAAGAAGTTTATTCATACTTAGTATACATCAAATCTAAATATTGCAACAAACTAGTGATCTGGCTTGGATTTCACGTATAGAGAGTATCAATCTTCAATCTTAAAGATTTCTTTTGCAACATATTTTTCCTCATCTTTAGTAGCAAAAGCTTTCTCAATCAAATCTCTAGCCAGTAAGTAACGATAACGAACTTACCAACCTACATGGACCATGGGATCACTAGACCCCATTTCGAACGAGACGTGTCGGTTATGTTGTCTAAATCCTGCGCTACTTTCTCTTCCCCCCTCCTGAGTCTTATCTTTTTGTTTCTTTCTTCTCATTTTGCAAAGAAAGGTTAAGGCCTGGCACTGAATCTAAAAGTTTTTGCGCGGCTGCTCGTGATTAAAAAGTCATTAAACTCTCTATATAAAACACGACCAATCCTAAGAGAGCTAACGTGGGCATTGGGCTCAAGAATGGAATTACTTGTCCAAATTTGTTTGTGTTGGCTTCGGGTTCGACAAGTTTAAGTAGGCATAGTAAATCGTTAAACCCATGATCACCTCCGATGAGAGATTCATAACTTATTAAGTGTGCGCTATTTAATACATACTTTTTATTGGGGTCAATTCATCTTTCTCATGAAAAAAAACAGGTAATTAATACCTTCAATAGGAGAAATATTGGACCCAAAAAAAATTAGGAAGAATATTCTTTACCTGTCTAGAGCTAGTAAATTCTCATTTGTTCCCATCTAATTAATAACTTTCAATTCAGAACTGCGACTAGTTTTTTGTGGTGAGCAAATTATTCATGCATGCATGTTCCTGTCTGCGTCGAAGCAAAGATCGGGGGTCTATTGTAATTCCATTCCGACAATTTCTTGCAATGTGTTTACTAAGGATAGTAGAGTACCTCCCGGCATCACCATCATCCAAGTAATTTATTTTCGTGTGTTCTGTTCTTAGTTTGATCAAGTAGAGAAATAGTAAATAATACAACGATTGATTAATGAAACGTTAGATTAAATGATGTGTCAAATTATAGTTGGATGTTGTGTATGGTTCACTATTTAAAGGCTAACTGACGGGAAAATTACTAAAAATGTCATAAATATATTGTCCTCATGCCAATTCAGCTCTAAACCTTTAATTTAATCAATTTAGTCCTAAATATTTTGACAACTTGTCAATTGAACTATTCTGGTTTGGTCGAAAAATCGTTGACGTGGACGTTGGCCTGTCTCATGTCCGGCGGTGATATGGACAATTTTCTGTAATTTTTTATAAAAAAATGGATTACTTATTACCTTTAATTTTGATTTTTTCATTTTCTTTTTTCTTCACTACTTTTTTTTTCATTGTGCCGACGAGGGCCGGCCACAAAGGTCTCACCCAGATCTAGCAGGGCCTTCGTGCCTCACCCCTGGGCCGACGAGACTAAATTGGCTGAAAGTGCTCGATTGACATATTGTAAAAACATTTATGACTAAATTGATCGAATTGAATTATTATGACTGAATTGGCACAAGTGCAATATGTTTATGATTTTTTTGGCAATGTCCCCCACCCCTTACATGTGTAATTGCTGAAAAGTGTATATCATAATATGACCATTTGATCAAACTCGCCTCTACTTTTTTTTTTCCAGGTTGTTGCCAACTACACCCAAAAATTAGTCTTAAGTGGTGCGAACGGTGGCGTTAGCCCACTGACGACGGGGCTACAGAGAAGCCAATCAATTTTTTTTTACCTGTCTATAGTTAATTTATCTCTTACATAGGAAAAGGCATGTGATTATCAATAACTAGTTATTTCATAAGTAATAATAACTTTGAATTAGGAGAAATATTTTTTACTGGTCTATAATTAGAAAATTTTCAATCGATAGTAATTTTAAACATAACAATGGCATGTGTGACCGATTCTACTGCTCATATCCCCCTGTACTTAATATTTTTCAATTCAAAACTGCAACAAATTTTTTGTGCAACGAGTTTTATTTTTATATACATTTAAATGACTTCGATATAACTAATTGTTTGTATGTAATTAAATTTTACCAGATTTAGAAAGCATTCGAATGATTCTACTAAACTCAGTTGTTTTAAAGAAACTGGGCTAAGAGTTTGAATACGTTTGTGGGCAAGGCACGCGAGAGCCTAGAATTGCCCTCATGCATTTACTTCGCAATGTTAGCCCATTATATTGGGGGAGAAGCCCTCTGCATGAAATATAGTATTCCAAAAGGCATTAAGGATTAGGAAACATGTTTGGATCACGGGTTCAAGCTCAACACATATTTTCGAGGATTTTCGTGGCTCAAGATGAAGGAAGCTCTTGACTTTTCAAGGGTTTTAAAAGTCGAAACAGGGGAAATAAGGATAATTTAGCCATTTTCCTTTTTTTTCTGATTTCTGGTATTTTTCTGATTTTTTTTTTCGAATTTTTTAATATATTATTTTTATTACCCGGTAATTTTTTATATTCCGAAAAAATGTGATCTGGACCGAGCCCATGGACCCGACCCGGGGTTGGTCTAGACAAAAAGCAATCCCCTCTTGAGCCCGAACTTGATTTTCCTTTTTGCTCTCAGGCCCAATATTAAAGCCCAATTCTGACCTAATATCCCGCTGCCCAAATCGCAAGAATAACCCAACGTTCACACTATAAACTCACGCCCACGAAGCCTACTGGCCCAAAACAAAATAGGCGTGACTCACAAGAAGACCAAGCTCGGCTACAAGAAGTGAGAATACTAACCGACCCTATCGCCTGTCCGTGTCGTCGCCGCTCCATTCAGGTCAGATCCGATGCAGCCTTAACGCAACAAAGCCATTGCGAGACAGCAACGCACGAAGAAGAGAATAACGGTCCTTCCCCGCGAACCTCTGTTCACATGCTCTCAAACGACTCAAGCAAAAGGAAAATCAGGTTCCGCCCAGCCCCTCCCCGGTTCGAAGGCCGCAAGGGGTTGCTGACGATCGGTGACGGATGGGTAGTAAGCTGCTTCGTCTCGTCATGGTCGACCGAGGACAGGTCTCGCGGTTGCGGTGGCCTTTGTCGGAGGAAGCGAGCAGGGGGTAGATCCGGGAGCGATGGATCGCTGGTCGGAGCAGAAACGGTGCGGTCACGGCTTGGTGCTGGGTCCGTCAGATCGCGACCGAAACAGGGGAAGTCCAGCGTCGCCGGTCGTCGAACAGGGCGCGACGGACACGTGCCTGTCTTTTCTTCTTCACCCGGCTATCTCGGTTTCTTTGTTTCGTTTTTTTTTTTTTTTTTTGCCTTGAGCTTCTTCAATATTTTCCTTTTGAGCGAACTTCCTGAGCTCTCCTCCTCTCTGGTTTTCTTCTTTTGCTCCCCAAACTCAGAGCCTCTCCCCCCTTGCGCTCTCTCTCCTGTGAAGACCCCAAAAAATGAGCTTAAAAGAGCTCCGCGAGCCTTCTCTCTAGTTCGAGCTCTAGTCTGCTCCGCTCTCAAGCTCTCAACTAACGGAGAACTCCTCAAGACTCTCTCTCTCTCTCTCTCTCTCTTGCCCAGAACTCGTTGAGTTCTCCCCTTATACTTTTGCTCGCTCAACCCCCGGAGGAGGAGGAGCAAGCTCCCCCTTTTATTTTTACTCTCTGTGCAGAACCAACCCCTCTTTTGCTCGTTCTCTCTTTTTTTGTTTTTTTTTTTGCGCTTCAACGAGCTCCTTCAGAGCTCCTTAAGAGCTCCCTCTCTCTTGCTTTTTATCGACTCTCTGCCCAAAGCCTGATGGCTATCCCAAAATTGCGTTGGCTCAGCTTTTCTCTCGGCAACCATCAGCTTCCTCACCCTCTTCTTTTGCGTAACCTGGGGCGGCACAGCTGGAGGTCCAGGGGAGAGGTTGCTATCAGTTTGGGGAAGGTGTCCCTCTGGGTATTGCAGATTGCCCAGGAATTTTGGCGTTTTCCACTTGCTCTTTGTTCATGATACACTGGTGTACGAGGGAAACGAAAGGAACGCCCGCTCTTCCTGGTTCTGTCGCGCGCGAGGGGACAGATGCAATTTTTGCTTCTGCGTTTCTGGGCTGCCTGGTCAGACGGGTTGGGTTTGACTCGCCCGATTCAGCCCAAAATTATCCCGATTTGATGTATTTGACCCGTTTTCGTGAAACTGATTCTACCAGAATGTAATTAAAAGTGTAATGATCAAATGTCATGACTAGCACTAGGTGAAAAGAAGATTAGAAAAGACTTAATTTAATATTTTGCCCAACCAGGGACTTAAATGCAAATTTTGGAACTTAGGGTTCCCAGTCGAATTTTTAAGATTTGAAATGGCCAAAATGAAATTGGGATTAAAAGAAGGCTAACGACTATTTTTTCATACTAATTAGATCACAAGTGCTAGTTTTCTCATTTTTGACTATTTTTAAATAAAAGAAATTCCAAAAATTCAAAAATTTTGAAAAAATATTTTTTGTTCAAGATTGGTTCCTTGTGCTTGGCCAAGGGTTCAAAAGTTGATTTTTGATTTTTATGAATTTTTATTGATTTTCTATTAATTTTCTAAAAAAGATTGATTAAAAATCAAGTGTCAATAGCTTTTTTTTTTGTTTTTGTGATCTTGATAGAGGTCGCTCTCAAAGATAAGGTGACACCTAAGTTCTAACCTACTCAACTGGGGATAAAGTAAAAAAAAAAAATCACATTTGCTCGAGAGGCCATTCCATGGAAGTTCGAGTTCAACCAAATTTTTTTTGCTTTTAATATGAGAGAGAAATAGAGGGAGATTTATTTGAGGCTTACTTGGCAATCGTCCAGATGTTGCCAATATGGTTGACTGCAAAAAGATTCCTTTTTTTTCTTTTTTTTTTCCTTCTCTCTTCTTCCTCTAGTTGATCGCTGGACCTAGGCGACTAGCCAAAGGCTATAGTCAGTGAGGTTGATCGAGCCTCGCCCAGCGATGGTGAGGTCAGCATTGTCAACTATGTTGTTGGTTTATTTATTTATTTATTTATTTTTGCAACGAGGCAAGCAAACACCATCTCGTGCCTAATTCCCTTAGTCTAGATCTTAAATTTTTATGAGTGTTTGATATTAAAATTTTAAAATGTTATGTTAGAGACCAATGGTATATGGTTGTGATTTATAATGTAGTTTGCGTGAGACAACTTGTTATTTGAATAATGCCACCTGTCTTGATTACGAGAGGTTTCATCTGAATTGTGGGTACCTGACTATCCTATCGATTTTGCTTTGGAGTTTCATGCTAGTGGCTGATCTGGGACAGGTTTGGAGAAAAATTAAGCGTCAAAAGTTTGAGATGAAGCTAATCATCACGAATATATCCCGGGCCAAGAAGCTTTTCCCACATATAGAAGTCAAGACAAGGGTCCCTCATATCTGGACTCAATATGATCAAGATACGAGGGACCACTCAATATGTGGGAAAAACTTTTTCCTGGCCTGGAAAAAGCTTTTGCTATAAATAGCGCCACACTCTCGAGCCTCAAGCCAATCTTCCACACACACACACTCTTTATCTCAATCTGTTTCTCTCTCGTTCTTGTCGAGCCTCTTGACAGATTTGCGCAACATCATCTTGTGTAATTTTATCCCATTCCCATTATCCCGCAGAGGTACTTGTCCCAACGAGAAATGGCCGCTCCCTGGACTATGGCCGCCTTTTCATGCCTCATCACATTCTTCCGCAGCCTCACTTCCCACATTCCATCGCTGAAATTACCTTGGAGAAACCGGATCCCAAGCCCCACCACCGCTTCTGCTTCTGTTTCACACGGTGGCGCTAGCCCAACACGCCGGCAGGTGGTGGATGATTCCGTCTCCGTTGAAGTAGATGTCTCATTGCCAATCACTGATGGAGCCACACGCACGTCGAACGAGTGCGGAACCAGCAGCCCAACAAATGCCGGGATCTCTCGGGTCACAACTTTCAACTCATCCCAGTCCAGTCCGCTTCACCCGATAGCGGTCCTGTTTCAGAGACTGGAGCTGGGGAAGGCGGTGCTGGGGTTCGCCGTTCCCATGACCACGGGGCTCTTCTTCGACCAGCGCCAGGGCCTAACCCACCTGCAAGCCGGCACAATCGCGATCGCCCTCTCCGTCGGGGTCACCACCACGTGGAACGGCATGCTGCTGCATGGCATCTGGCCTCGGGTTGCGAGCGCATTGGAGCATTTCGGGGTGGTGACCATCTTGGTCGCCTTCTTCGGACTGGTGAGCTCTGTTCTTCCGCCTGCCTCGTGTGGGCGTGTTGGCTGTGTTGTGGCTTGTCCTGCTTGCCCTCCCTCTTCCTCTTATGCCTTGTTCTTCCGGCGGCGGTCAAGGAAGAGAGCAGCGCAGAACGTCCAAGTATCGTTTAGCATGAGCATGCACGCCAGGTTCAACAGTCTACATTGATTTCTGGCGCAGGTACTCGGTCCACCTTGCATAGCGGCCGCATAGAATACTCTCCCTCCCAGTGGAGCCTCCATCTCGTCGAGGTTGTAGAGAGCATTTGATCAGCATGCCTCCAGTTTTTGTGTGTGCGTGTGTGCGCGTGTGGAAAACTTACCCAGAAACCTAAACCTAAACTTAAACACATATATAAATCCCCACGAAGCCCATAGGGAGCTTGTGGTGGTCGCGATCTGGCAACCACAAAGGTTGCGACCAACGCCAATGGCTGCCCAACCTCAGATGAACCCAAATCTATGGTCGTGTGACGTCACGGACTCAGAGAGAGGGAGGAAGGGAGGGAGGGAGGGAGCGAGAAAGAGGGGCCTTAAAGTGGAGAAAATATTGGCGTTGCCCAGTGACAATGGACCTACCGAGGAGCCGGTCAAAATTTACCTATCTATGGTTAATTTATCTTTTGCATAAAAAAAGGCACGTGATTATCAATAACTAGTTATTTTCGGGAGTTATAATGATTTTGAATTGGTAGAAATATTTTTTACCTATATGTAATTCGTAAATTCTCAGCCGATAGCAATTTTTAACGTAATGGAATAGCATGTGTGACCAATTCTACTACTTAAATCCCCATTTGCTTAACAAATTCTAATTCAGAGCTGTAACAAAAATTTTTGGAGAGTAACTTTTTCATCAATCGATCACTTAACAAAGCTTTATATATTCACATGACTTTCAATCTACCTAACTATTTGTATGCAAATAACTTTTCACTAGATTTGGTAAGCATTATAATAATCCAATTAAAATTAGCTATTTCAAATAAACTAGGCTAAGAATTCGAATCCATTTCTGGGCACGAGATGCGAGAGCCTAGAGTGGCCCTGCATGCATTTACAAAGCTCATGGGGTCAGATAATCCATGTTCTATACCTAAAGACACGCACTTCTAGATGAGCAAGCAAAGTTTGGAAAGGATACACTTCTTAATATCTCATGAACTTATTTCCTGGCCAAAGTACATAACAACATTTTACAAATTTGAAAAGAAAAACGGTGTTTGAAGAATCATAGGTCATAGCATGAACTGGGACCCTTTGGCAGACTCCATGCGTATTGATTTGTGAAGCAAGAGAGATGCCACATCCACCAGAGATGTAAATAGAACGGCAATACCACGACTACATTATTTCAATTGCCTCCTCAATAATGTTTTGGGTATATCACTAAACCCAATTGATATATCCAAAACATTATCAAGAACCGCCTACAATAGTATATAATTCAATCACAAAAAGGAGAAGAATTTGCCCATCATGGGACAAGCAATGGATATCTTACTTCATATTTCATGCACATCCTCAATTGTATATCACTCCCATTTTGTATATGCCCCTTACCACAACTTAGGATAGGTAGGCACTTCTAGAGAAAATGACTTACTGTCCACCATGTGCCAATGCAGGACATTCTACTGAATGAAATTCCCATGGGAGGAACACATTTGTGGGAATTGCATGTTATCATATCTTACAAGTTTAGAAATAACATGGAATCCAGTATGCGCTTAATTATGTCCACAGGGTAGTAGTTCCTCGATGTGTCTGTTACAGAAGACGCATGGCACCAATAAAAATAACATAATGTTAAGGGATGTTCCATATTCATCATTTTAATCAATAAAATCGTTGCTCTTACCAAGTAGTAGTCCACGATATGCAAACCTTGGTTCATCACGGATATACCATGGAGCCTGGCGTACAAGCACTGACTTTTTGCTATAATCAAAAGTACATAATTGGCTGAATGTCTGAAACAATGTAAAAGAATGCTTGAGAAAGAGTGATATATCCAACAAAGCATGTAATTATCTATAACTCGCGAGTAATTATACCTTTGACTTAGGAGAAATATTGAACCAAAAAAAAAGGAGAAATATTCTTTGTCCTGTCTAGAGCTAGTGGATTCTCATTTGTTCCCCATCTAATTAATAACTTTCAATTCAGAGCTGCAACGAATTTTTTTTGTCATGCATGCATGTTCCTGTCCGCATTGAAGCAAAGGTAAAGGTCTATCCTAATTTCCATTCTGCCAATTTCTTGCATTGTGTTTTTCTAAGGAAAGTACTTCCCAGCACCGACAAATCAGCATTGTTCTAAGTAGTTCATTTTCGTTTGTTCTGTTCTTAGTTTGATCGAGTAGAAAAAAAAAAGCAAATTTATAATACCAAGATTGATGAATGAAAACGATATTTTAGATAATGTGGCAAATTGTAATTAGATGTTGTATACGGTTCACTTATTTAAAGGCTAACTTATGGAAAATTGCTAAAAATGTTATAAATCTATTACACTTGTGCCAATTCAATTCTAAACCTTTCAATTTAATCAATTTAGTCGTAAACCTTTTGACAATTTGCCAATTGATCCATTCCAACCAATATTGTCAAGAAAATTACTGACGTGGACGTCGGTCGTCCCACCACCGATGGTAACTTGAACAATTTTCTATATATTTTAAAATAAATTGGATTATTTATTATTTCTAATTTTGATGTTCTTTGCTCTCTTTTTTTTTCATTGTTCCAGCGAGGGCCTGCCACAAAGGCCTCACCCAGATCTAGCAGGGGCCTTCGTGCCCTCACCCCTACCAACGGATTGAATTCGCCGAAAGTACATGATTAACATATTATAAAAATATTTAGAACATAATTTATCAAATTGAAAGATTTAGGATTGAATTACACAAGTGCAATAAACTTAAGTGATTTTTTTTATATATATAAATTTCCCACCCACTTACAGTTTTTCCAAATCTATGGTCGTGTGACCCATGTACTTAATAATTTTCAATTCAAGACTGCAACAGAGTTTTTGTGGTGAGTGGCTCATTCATCTTGTCCATTATTTCGTACAAAAATTGTAGCTTAAAGTAATTTTTGTATACGTTAAAATGGCTTTCGATAAAAATTGATTATTTGCGTGTAATTAAATTTTCACCAGATTTCGGTAAGCATTATAATAATACAACTAAGATCATCTATTCTGAAGAAACCGGGGTGAGAGTTGAATCCGTATATGGGCATGGGAGGCGAGAGCCTGGAGTTGCTCTTCATGCATTTACATGCAATGTTATCTCGTTGTAGTGGGAGAAGCCCTCGGCATGAAATATAATATTCCAAAAGGGATTAGGAAACGTGTTTGGATCGAGTTTTCTTCACGGGCTCAAACTCGACACGTGTTTTCGATGGTTTTCGTGGTCCGAGATGCAGGGAGCTCTTAAATTTTTAGCAATCGGATCATACTAATTGTAATGGGAAACTTTGAAAGGTCTCCATAAGCAATTGCGCGGATGAATCATGCGCTTTTTAATCTTTAGAAGGATAGAGGACGGATGAATCCCAATGTGGGTTCTTGATAATTTTTGTATGGAAAATAGGAGCAAATTTTTTGCCATGCGAAATGTTTTAGGGCCGATACTATTAAAAAATAATCAAATTAATACACCGGTAGCATATCCATCTCAAATTAATTTTCATGTTGCAAAAAATCTCGAATAAATAAAACGTTGCTACATTTGCCGCAAGCTACTTTTCACATCACAAAAAATTTCAAACTGGTACACCCGTTATAAATCTACCGTTCGTTAACTTCCATCTAGTATGCTGTTAACATTTTTTGGTCGAAATAATATTTCATTCGTATCCGCAAAGAAACAGAGCAAAACATCACGGTCCAACTACTACAAATTCAATACAAAAGAAACTTTGGATAAGAAGATGAATTATGAGACCAATGATAGATTCAGTGATCGATGGTCGATCACTGAATCTATCTTTAGTAATGAGCACATAATGAGATCTTCATCTGTTGCTATGATTTTGCCTTTTCGTAGTGTGCGCCTAGGTTAAGCGTCCCCAACAACATTGCCATGCAAAATAAAAAGGTTGAATGAGCACATATCTGATAGTGAGAGTGAAATCTTCACGAAGTTTTTCTGATCTTCTTTGAAACTGGACTTGTACACTAAGAAATTCCGAGGAAAGTGAACCTCGAAAATATACACTAAGAAAACTCTCTGAAAGGGGAGAGAGAAGCTTTCAGATTTAGACTAGATCAAAAGAAAACAACTCCACAAAGGGGAGAAAAGCAAGAAAATGGAACAATAAAAACTAAATCTGTTAACGAACAGTGGAGGTGAGGGAGAGATCTAGCTCAAACCCCCTCCCACCCTAGAGGTAGAAGGAGGAGGACGAGAGAGGGCGTGAAGAAGAAGTTTTGGGCGGCTAGGATTTTGGGAGGAGAACGACCAGTATCCCGTTAAGTTGTTGACATGAAACACATGCGGCAAGCAATTTGGATAATTGGTGGTGGAAATTCAACATAAATAGGTCTCCCGAATGACGCCATTTTGGGGAAACCAGATTGACCTGAAATAGGCCAAGAGAGAGAGTCCTTAATCTGTGTTTCTGCATATGTAAGCACCAATCCTTAGGCTGCATCTATCTAATAGGACTCGTTAGGCCAAGAGAAGTAAGGAGCTTTTTAGTCCCTTTTGTGGAAACCTAAATTCTGCCCGATTGGATTAAAAGTGGAATAGTAATCATCGAGTTTGGATTAGTGGTGAAAGTATTGTCAAGGGGACCGTTAGTATTTATTCGAGTAAATAGTTTTCAAGTCGATCCTAACGCGAAATTGGTTCTAGATTGATACGCGAAGCTTGCCCAAGAGCCCCCATCGACCTAGCTCTCTATAATTACCGCCCTCACTCTCTCTCTTCCCATTTGGACAGCCCCCAACTGTGAGTTCTCTCCCTCTTTTTTCTTCTTCTTCATTTCTTCTGCCCGAAGCTCCCCTCACTCCCTCGTCCTTGCACTAGCAACACCATGGCTCAACAAAGATGGTCAATGAGCTTCCCTAGCCCTTGCTCAGCTCCGTTGCTTGCCCCCTCTCTCTTTCCCTCGCCGCGTGACCCACCTACGCAAGGAATGGCCTGATCGAGTTCATCTGGAAGGTGAATTGCATTCTATTTCTTCATATGTGTTCCTAAGGCAAGTAGATATCTATCCCTACCACTAAATTGTTCATTTGTTGCTCATTCTAGTGCTGACCATACAATTTGAAATGGATATGCCTACGGACGGTTTAGCTTGCATGGTGGAGATTATGGTGTTTCATGTGTGATCCATTGCTTGCGTTGGTGTCTACGAGTCTTGGGTAAGCTGGACGTGTGAGTGGATCATTTGGATTATCATTGATTTGCGTGTAATTGATTTGGGCCTATGAAGTGGAGGCATAGTCGTGCGGTTTGAAAAAGGGCCATGAGGTTTGGTCCTTATAGGGTTTGTCCCTTGGTCGTATGGACACTATTTGACTTAGAACGGATTGGTAATTTAACTTGGATTGCTGGATGAATCATTGATTTGACTTGGATTGGAATCGGACTGATAAGGGATTCAGCCGTGAGGTTGGAGGGGTGATTTGTTAGAGGTTTGTGGGTTTGTGTTCACTTTGGATGACCGACACTTGATTGTCTTGAGCTCTTTTCGTGTATGTGTTTGCGGTAGCTTTCCCTGAGTATTCTTTCGGCTAATTGTTCAATAAGGTTTGCTTAAACGAATGATTGAATGGATAGTTTAGTCGTTTGGCTAAATATTATACTTGCTGAGCTTCGGTTCACTCTTGTCGTTGAAACGTTTTTCAGATACTCAGGTTTCTATGGCTTAGAATAATAGGGATGATGTCAGAGCATGCCGAAGGAGATAGTGGATAGTATTCAAGAGTAGATGTTACCTTTTCGAAGTCCTCCCAGTGTATTTTCATTGCTATGAAATGGATGTATTAAACAATGTTTTATGTATAAAATGTAAGTGATTTCTGATGTGTTGAGCGATCTTATTATTTATTATAAGCCGTGATAAACCCTAAGAGACCGTACCTTTTAAGGTGTGCCTACCCTCATGCACGTACTTACATGCCACTTCGCCTGTTTTATAATAGTCTTTCGCATGCGCCTTCTGTTATATAAATAATAACATATTAAACAGATAGCGCAATTAGTATTGAAGGGATAGCGCCTTGGGATGCTGCTACATCTTCCTTCAGTCATTACCTTCCTTTATGCATACCATTCTATTGTTAATGCCTTCCTTCTTCAGGTTTTTTTTCCAATTTAGGGCCTTAAAAAACAATATTTACAAAAATAGGTTAATTTTTTTTTTTTACAAATTTGGGTCCCGGGCGGCACTAAGAATGCCGCTCGGGCCTCGCGCGGCAGTCTAAATGCCGCGCGGGCCCGGGCGGCATTTTTAGACTGTCGCGCTGGCCCGCGCGGGCCGAGGGCCCAGCAGCCCAAAAAATCAATTTTTTTGTTGATTTTATATGATTTTAATTATATTTATAATATTTATATTTATATAACATTTTAAATATAATTTCTACCTTTTAAGCTTATTTTGATAAAATTATTATAGATAATTAATTAAAAATTGTATTAATATGTATGTAATTAATTTATTTAGCATGTAAATAATTAATAAAAAATTAAATAAAAAATTATATTAATAAATTAATAATTTGCATTATTAGTAAAGGTAAGTATAAACTAATTAATATTTATTTTAATAATAAATAAACTAATTACATGCTTATTATTAAAATTTTCTGTTTTAATTAATATTTTTTTAATTTCATATTTTTTCGCTTATTTTTATAATTTTATATTTATCTAACTTTCTAAAATATAATTTATTTTTCCTTTTGAAGCTTATTTTTATAACATAATTATCAATAATTAATTCAAAATTTTATTAATATGTATGTAATTAATTTATTTAGTGTGTAAATAATTGATAAAAATTTAAATAAAAATTTATCTAAATAAATAAATAAACTATTCACGTTCTAATAATTAATTATTTTTTGAAAAATTTATCTTAACAAATTAATATTTTTTATTAATTACTTAAACACTAAATAAACTTATCTAAACAAATTAATTATTTTTTATTAATTATTTAAGCACTAAATAAACTAATGACATACTTATTATTAAAATTTTTTATTTTAATTATTTTTTAATTTCGTATTTTCTTATTTATTTTTTATAATTTTATATTGACGTAAATTTCTAAAATATAATTTTTTTCCACTTGAAAATTATTTTTATAACATAATTATCAATAATTAATAAAAAATTTTATTAATATGTATGTAATTAATTTATTTAGTGTGTAAATAATTAATAAAAATTTAAATAAAAAATTTATAATAATAAATTAGTTAATTATTCACTTACTAAATCAATTATATTATTTGAAAATTTTATGTTAATAAATTAATTTTAATAATAAGTATCTAATTACTCTATTTAAAGTTCAAATAATTAAAGAAAAATAATTAATTTGTTAGGATAAGTTTATTTAGTGTTTAAATAATTAATAAAAAAATAATTAATTTTTAAGATAAAATTTTCAATTAATTATTGATAATTATGTTATAAAACTAAGTTTCAAAAAGAAAAAAAATTATATTTTAGAAAGTTAGATAAATATAAAATTATAAAAATAAGTAAGATAATACGAAATTAAAAAATAATTAAAGTACTAAATTTTAATAATAAGTATGTAATTAGTTTATTTAGTGATTAAATAATTAATAAAAAATAATTAATTTACTAAGATAAAAAAATTTAAAAATAAATAATTTATTAAGATGAAATTTTCAAATAATATAAATTTATTTAGTGAGTAAATAAATAAATAAATAATTAATTTATTTATAAATTTTTTATTTAATTTTTTTATTAATTATTTACATACTACATAAATTAATTACATACATATTAATAGAATTTTCAATTAATTATTGATAATTATGTTATAAAAATAATCTTCAAAAGGAAAATAATTGTATTTTATAATGTTAGATAAATATATAATTATAAAAATAAGTAAGAAAATACGAAATTAAAAAATATTAATTAAAACACAAAATTTTAATAATAAGCATGTAATTAGTTTATTCAGTATTTAAATAAATTATTATTATTTTATACTTACCTTTACCCAAAAAAATAAATTATTAATTTATTAATATAAATTTTTTATTTAAATTTTTATTAATTATTTACATGCTAAATAAATTAATTACATACATATTAATACAATTTTTAATTAAATATTTATAATAATGTTATAAAAATAAGCTTAAAAGGGAGAAATTATATTTAAAATGTTATAAAAATATAAATATTATAATATAATTAAAATCATATAAAATAAACAAAAAAAATTGATTTTTTGGGCTGGTGGGCCTTGGGCTCGCGTGGCCCAGCTTGGCACTTATAGTGCCGAGCTGGGCTTCGGGCGGCATTTTTACTGCTGCCCGGGACCTGAGCGGCATTCAAAATGCCGCCCGGGACCCAAATTGGTTAAAAAAAAATTTCTTAACCTATTTTTGTAAATAATTTTTTTTAAATCCTAAATTGGAAAAAGACCCTCCTTCTTCTGCTTTGGTTCTCTTACTGGTATTCTTAAGGGTGGTTATCTTTTCTCTCCATACAAGCGTCTTCAATCATTATACTTTTTGACATCTATTGGCCCTGGCCTACCTAATGTTTTCTACAGCTAAGCTCTGTCAAATATTTTATCTTACCCTTTGTCGATCAATCAAAACTTCCTTTATGCTTCCCCAAGATTCTCTTACCAACCTTTATATGCTCTATTATAACCTCACGTGACAATGGGGCTATAAAGAAGCTAATCAATTTTTTGAGGTAAATGTAGCACATGCGTACTAATATTAAATTTTCTATGATAATAAGAAATTTAGTTTAAGATATGAGGGTGCCAAAATTTATGATTTTTGATAGAATTAACCCAATATTTCTTGTCCTTACCGCGGCATCCGGGGTTCGAACGGTGCGCTAAAAGCTTGGGAAAATGTAGAGGTTGGGAACAAATGGCTTTGTCCTTACTCACCGGTAGAGCCGTCAATATGGGTCAAAGACCCATATTTGACCCATATTTTGTATAAAATGGGTCTTATATGGGTCATTAACATTTAAAGGACTCACTAAAAATGGGTCCAAAAGGTTGAAGTGAAATTAAATGGGTCAAAATTGGGTCACGCATGAAACCCATTTTCAACCCATATTGGACCCATTTTCGACCCATAACTCTCACAAATTACAAATGGACCTAGAGCCTTTCCGTTTGTTTCACGGAAAATGTGATACTTTCGGAAATCATTTTTTAGGAAGTCATTTTTCAAGAAAATAATAATATTTTTCGATGTTTGATCAATACTTAAAAATAAACTGGAAAACAATTTTCGTCGTTTGTTATGGAATTGATTTTCGGGGACCGACGGTGGCAGCGGCCGGCGATTGGCCGCGGAGGCGACGGATGGCTGCGGAGACCGGCGGCCGGCCGCGGAGACCGGCCTAAGCGACCGAAGGCCGGCCGCGGCGACCGAAGGCCGGCCGAGGCGACCTCCGGCCGGCCTCGGCGACCGGCCGCGGCGACCGGCCGAGGCCACCTACGACCGGCCGAGGCGACCGGCCAAGGCCACCGCCGGCCGGCCGCGCCGCCGACGGCCGAGGCCACCTCCGGCCGGCCTCTCCAAACCGGCCTCGGCCACCTCCGGCCGGCCGCGGCGACCATCAGTGGCGACCCGTCGCCGTCGACCGTCGCCGCTCGCCGTGGCTGGAGAAAAATGAAAGAAAAAATGAAAGCAAAATAAAATAGGTTAAATTAGTTATATAATTTTTCTTAAAATATTAGTGTGATTTGGCAATATGGGTCAAAATGGGTCAGGTTGGGTATGGGTTGGTTGCGGGTTGGGTCGGGTATGGGTCATTGAATATGGGTCAAAATGGGTTAGACGGGTCAATATGGGTCGGACCATATTCGACCCGACCCAAACCCGACCCGACCCGACCCACCCATTTGACACCTCTACTCACCGGTACCGTGCCGCATTCGGGGTTCGAACAGTGCGGTAAAGGCCGGGGTTCGAACAGTGCGGTCTAGCTCGGGAAAAAGTATCGGTGAGTAAGGACAAATATGGTGGAAAAATAGTAGAGCTTGGGCACAAATACCAAGCTTTTTCTTCCCGGGAAAGTTTCATTTGACAAAATACTTCTTGAACAAAATGGGAAAGTTTCATTTGAAAAAATAGTTCTTGAACAAAATGGGAAACAAAATGGGAAAGTTTCGTTTGACAAAATAAAGTTAAAATGGGAAACTTTCCCATTTTGTTCAAGAACTATTTTGTCAACTGGGAAGAAAAAGCTATTTGTGCCCAAGCTCTACTCTTTCCCATTTTGTTCAAGAACTATTTGGTAGAGTGGGAAGAAAAAGCTATTTGTGCCCAAGCTCTAGCTCTACTTTTTCCCGAGCTTTGTCCTTACTCACTGCGCCAGGGGAACAAAAAGCTATTTGTTCCCGAGCTCTACTTTTTCCCGAGCTTTACCGCACTGTTCGAACCCCGAATGCCGCGGTAAGGACAAAGCTATAGCGCGTCCCCAAACCGTATAAAACTGAAGGGTCACCGTTCTATGTGATCTTGCTCTGTTTCTCATTCTTGTCGAGCCTCTTGAAAGGTTGGGAGGGCCTTGAAAGGGTCTTGCTCTTCCCAACAAGAACCTCCAACATCTGTGCAACATCATCTCTGATCCATCAACGGATTGGATCTCTCTTGTGAAACTGTTCCATTCTCATCATCCTGCAGAGGTACTTGTCCGAACGAGAAATGGCCGCTCACTGGACTCGTTGGTCCACTCCTTGGCTCATGTCATTCTTCCTCAACCTTACCTCCCATGTTTCATCGCTTGCATCATCTTGCAACAAACCGATCCCAAACCAAACCACAGCTTCTACCTCGCACGGGGGCACTAGCCCGACACGCCAGCCGGTGGTGGACGATTCCATATCCGTTTTAGTTTTATACTTCCCAGTGCCACTCACAGATGGAGCCAGAAGCTCTCAGGTCAGAACTTCCAGCTCGTCCCAGCCCAGCCTAGTTCATCTAATAGCGGTCCGGTTTCAGAGGCAGGAGCTGGGGAAGGCGGTGCTGGGTTTCGCCGTCCCCATGATCACGGGGCTCTTCTTCGACCAGCACCAGAGCCTGACCCACCTGCAAGCCGGTGCAATCGTGATCGCGCTCTCCGTCGGGTTCACCACCACCTGGAACGGCATGCTGCTGCATGGGATCTGGCACCGGGTTGCGAGCGCATTGCAGCATTTCCGGGTGGTGACCATCTTGGTCGCCTTCTTCGGGCTGGTGCGCCCTTCTCTTCCGCCCTGCCTCATTTGGGCGTGTTGGCTGTGTTTTGGCTTGTCCTGCTTGCCCCTCCTCTTGTGCCTTGTTCTTCCGACGGAGAGCTGGGCGGCGGTCAAGGAATAGAGCAGCATAGAACGTCGAGGTATCGTTTAGCATGAGCATGCACGCCAGATTCAACCGTTCACATGGATTTCTGGAGCAGGCACCCCGTCCACCTTGCATGGCGGCGGCATAGAATAACTCTCCGTCCCAGTCGAGCCTCTCGTCTCGTCGGCATTGCAGAGAGCAGATCAGAGAAATGACCAAATAAAGTCATGCATGTCCCTTTCCGTGTTGAAGCAAAGATCCCGGTGCATCGTAATTCCCTTTCCGACAATTCCTTGCAGTGTGTTTTTACTATGGAGAGTACTTACAAATCAGTACTGTTTTAAATAATTTATTTTCGTAAGTTCTGTTCTTAGTTTGATCAAGCAGAGAACTACTAAAAATAAACGCAAAGATTGATTAAGGAAAACGATATATTAAATAATGTGACAAATTATAATTAGGTGTGGTATATGGTGCATTCATTTAAAAGGCCCACTTACAGTCTCTCAAAATAGTTAGCACGTCAATATTGTTATATATAGTGTTCTTTCTAAAAGGCGTATGTAACAATACCACCATTTGATTAACATGCCTCTACTTTCTTCCTTTTTCTTTTTTTTGTGTGCAAAACTTACCCAGAAACCTAAACATAAACTTAAACACATATATAAATCCCCACGAGCCCATAGGGAGCTTGTGGTGGTCGCGATCTTGCAACCACAAAGGTTACGACCAACGCAAATCGCTGCCCAACCTCAGATGACCCCAAATCTATGGTGTTGCACAGTGACAATTTCTAATCTGTCATCAAGCAGGAACGAGCAGCTTTTAGTACACCTGGGCTCATTGCGTCGGCACAATTCTGTATTAGCATCAAGCAGTCTGTCTATAACAACTAGTGCTAAGCACTCAAGCTCTCCAAACCATGCCAAGAAGAGAAAGCTAAGACTACCATTCTGGGGCTACTATGATCGCTTAGGAGGACTTGCACATACATGATCCACCAATGGAAAAGGTGGAAAATGGCATGAACTGGCAAATTAAGGTTTGCCGAGATCAAAGGCACTGAGGACTGTCTTCTCTGTTTCTTTCTTGCTCTTTGGCCGTTGTTTGGCCTATTCACCTCATTGTGTAGTTCTTTGGATGTCCTTCTCCCCTGACTCCTTTTTGTTTGATCACCCTTGACACCCTTGCACCCGTCACGACATTTTCTAGTGTCATTTTGTGTGTGAGGTTGTGTCGTCGGGTTTCTCTCTTTGTAGTCCATACTTTGATTAGTCAATATACTTCTTACCTTTACAAAAATAAAAAATAAAATAAACAAACAAACAAGGAGGACTTCTATGCCCTAGAAGAGTCATTTCACATGACAAAAGGTGTTTTCATGTTCCATTTCTTGTTTCAATCACTAAAAAAAATTATTTCCACCAAATATATATTTTTCACCGAAAAAAGGACTATACATTTTCTCCAAAGAGAGAGAGATATTCCACATAAAGGAGAACATAAATTTCCTCCATGCATATGTGAGGCAATGAATCCACTTCCCATAGTATTGGGAAGAAGCCCACACATGAAACAAAAATATCATCTAGGCTCCGTTCGTTTCGTAGAAAATGTACTATTTGGAAATCATTTTCCTAAAAAATAATCACTTGCATAGATTATAAAAATAAATCAACAAAAAAGTATTTCATTGTTTGCCAAAATATTTAGACATATGAGAGTTGTAGGACCTCCGCCTCAAATAGATGAGAGTCTCCTCATGCAAGATCATCCACGGTCCTCAAAATCTCCTCGACCATCTCTCTTTCGCTTCTTCTCTTTCTTTCGGCAGTGCCGCGCCAACCGTTTCCCAGTCATCGCGAAAAGAATTAAAAGAGGAAAAACAAAAGAAAAAGACAGAAGATCCAAAGTGTGGGACAAAACATCAACAAAAGAGAGGGAAAAGTCATAATATCGCCAAAGGAAAAATTGTCAAAAAGGTGTCACGGCAGTGCCCGATGTCACCTTCGACACAAAAATTCTCCCCGCTGCGCCACTCATCTTTCGTTCTTTCTTATTACCCGAGAAGGTGGTGCGTGGGGCACTCCTCAGGTGAACCTTCCTCTATATGTACATAGAAATCCCACCTCACTCCTTCACATCTCCCTCTGTCTTTTGTTTGCTTCACTTCATATTTTACTCCTTTGACTGAAGCCTGAAGGGCAAAACATATCAACCCCATTCACACAGGCACAGAGACAGAAACAAAATGAAACTCTAAATGGACAAAGAAGGATGAGTGCCAAGACGAAAAAGACTCAATGCTTAAGCATAGAACGATGCTTAGAGACTCGCTTTACCTGCAGCGGCAGCAGCTTGATATTTGATGATTTCAAGTTTTCTTATTATAATGTTTAATACGATTGAACAAGATGAAACTTCACAAAATAACATTAAAAGCTTCATTAACCAAAAATTTATTCTCACAGCTGTTTACCATTTATTTTTCCAGTCGAACACACAAAAATACTTTTCATTGAACTTTTTTTTTATATGAATTTACTAAGTAGTATCAATGTGCTTTTCCACGTGTAACTGCAACAATATGAAGCGGAGCATATTAAGAATTTTCCATTCCCCTGAAATTTTTAGCTTCATCACATTTTCTATTCGTCAGTTGTAGTTTTTTTTTTTTCCCTTGTCATGACATTTTAGTTCTAGTTTTCTTATAAAGTTGAATACCCGAAACCTTAAAATACATGTATGTTACCACGTCGAGTCATTTAAAATTCTTCTGTAATCTTAGAAAACGTAAGACTTTTTATTTACATTCCAAAAATTTTGAAGGAAACATAAAATGTGTCAAATTTTTTAAGACCCATTATCTTCCTGCGTCATTGGACGAAGAAAAATGTTGCTTAAAAATTAAATGTCAAATTCAAATGGCAAGATTTTTTTTCCTCTTTTTTATGAAATAGAAAATCGGCCATGATTAGGGTAAAGGAGATTTGTCCTGTCTCCATCAAATAAAAGCAACTTTCTCAAGTAGATAACATTGTTGGCTGGTTTTGTTCCCATCTCTCTCGACATGACTTCACTTCAATTCCCACTTGTTTCAAGACTTTTCTCGGACAACATGAGTGCATGAACACAGACGGTGGCAATAACACCACATGCGTTAATGAGGGGGAAGAATAAGATATCCATCCTAGTTCAATTTGGTCCTTAATGTATTGCGAATCAACTTAACTAATGTAGACACTAAGGGCTTCCTATCTTCGCGATCGAAATAACTTCTAGGAAATAAGATTTTCCGGATTTTTGGAGTTTAGGATATGAAAAGTAGACAGGTCGGAGAAATTTTTTTTAGTAAAAAAAAAAGTCTTCTTGAGACAAGGTTGTTGTGTTTTACCCATTATTAGTGTCCCTCTCCCTTAAATTTTACCTTGTGCACGGGCGTTGTGGTTTACAAGCATATTTGGAATCACTTGAATTTTGTTCCAACAAATGTGCCTTCCGTTTTTTCTTCTTCAATTCCACGCAATCTTAACTGAAATGATCCCATGTAGTTTCCCCTAATTTGTCAAGAAATTATCGGAGCCATATTGTTTGCTGGACATTAGAAGTGTCGGCTGTCTCTCCCCACACGCACACTTCACCGCCAATCACAAGTTTTTGTTGGGAAGCATCGCTTATTCCTTCGAGGGGCTCTGCAGTGTAGACTTGATCCCATGGCACATCCAAATGATCTAGATACCAAACACCTTGATTGCTGAAAATGCATTTAAAGCCCTCTGCGACAGCCTTTGGACATACGCCAGCTCCCAGACTACAGTGAAAAAAATTTAATTAGCTTGCCATCAACATGAATTAAATACTGATCAAAACTTGCCAGTCGTGTACTACCATCTCCGGATTAAGACTTTGGGGAAATGCATTGAATGTTTCCTCCCTGAAGCAATTGCAAATTAATGTCATACACTCTACATATAAATGTTATAAGAAAGAAGTATATAATGAAGAATTAAAAATTAGGATGACTTCCACATGCAAGATTGCAACAAGCATAATCTCTATTAGCACACAGTTTCATTTTCTACCTACCTAGGAGTCCTTCTTACGTGCTCTTTCTCATTATTATTTTCAAAAACCTTCTCTACCTCTAGAACCAAGGGCCAGAAGCCTGATATTAACCACTTTCTATCTTGAAAATTTGAGCAGGTAGAAGTTAGTCAACTGGATCTCCAGGCAGAACCCGTTATAACTGTAATCTAGTTCCCATATAATTTTAGCAGTGAATCCACCAAAATCATTCAAAGTGATGGGCCCAAATTTATGGACATGTTATGAAAGTCCACTGGATAAGCAAAGACAATGATATTAACGACATAACCTATAGTTACAGTTTGAAAAGCACTCTTCCACGTAGTACTATAAAAACACTACGGTACACGTGCCCAGGTGCTGACATTACCAGAAGTTCTTGATCATAAAGTTCTGTCTTTTTATTCTACAACACGAGAAAATTAATATGCTAAACATCAGAAGTGATATTCCTCAACATTACGCAACATGTCATTTCAGCAAGAGGACAATTCCATCAAAATCTGTCTCAAAAAGATGCAGAAACAAGTGTTGAGATGTGCCTCTTCAACAAATGTTCTGTCATATTGGTGCAAAGACTCGATGTAAACTAGCTAAATTGGCAAAGAGAAGGAGAATAACATGTTCAATTATCTTTTAAAAAAAAACAATGTGAGAACCAACTACCACCGGCGGGTGGTAGTACGTGTACATACCAGCTTCGGCTCATTCTTATTATTGAAACCCATTTTAGATACCCAAATTTCCGTGGCTCAAAATAATAGGGATGATGTCGGAGCATGCCAAAGGAGATAGTGGATAGTATTCGGGAGTAGATGTTACCCTTTTGAAGTCCTCCCAATATATTTTTATTGATATGAAATGGATCTATTAAACGAGATTTGATGTATAAAATGTAAGTGGTTTTTGATGTGTCGAGTGATGTTATTATCTATTGTAAGCCGTAGTGAACCTTAAGAGGTCATACCCTTTAGGCGTGTCTATCCTAATGTATGCACTTGTATGCTGGCCTTGCCTATTTTACGATAGTCTTCCACAAACATCCTCTGTTATATATGTAATAACAAATTAAAACAAATGGCGCAATTACCATTGAAGCGATGGCGCTCTGGAACACTGCTACACCTTTCTTCAGTCATTATCTTCCTTTATGCATACCATTCTATTTTTAGTGCCTTTCTTCTTCTGCTCTGCTTCTCTTCCTAGTATTCTTAAGGGTGGTAACCTTTCTAAAAGTCTTCCACCCGATATGCCAAATTCTACTACTTTTATCCTAACAACTTCCTTACATTTGGAAAAGTTGCTAAAACCCCCAATATTCCCAACTTTGTCCTAAAACCTTCGTAGATTTGTTAGGGATGGTATTAATTTGGGATTTTTTTAGACATGAAAATTAATTTGGGGTAAATGTGGCTTGCGTGTACTGATATGAGATTTTATGTGTTAAAAGGAAAATTAATTTAAGATAAATTCAACATGAGCGTGTCCAATTTATGATTTTTGATAGTTTTCAATCCCATAGTTTTCCTCATGGGATCACATGTTAATAGCACTTTTTCTCTCCATATGAGCGTCTTTAATCATTATACTTTTTGACGTTTGTTGGCCTCGGCCTACCCAATGTTTTCTACAACTAAGCTCCATCCAATATTTTCTCTTACCCTCTGTCGATCAATCGAAACTTCCTTTATGCTTTCCCAATATCCTTTTACCAACCTTTATATGCCCTATTGTAACCTCAGGTGACGATAGGGCTACAAAGAAGCTAATTAATTTTTGAGGTAAATATAGCACATGCGTACTTTTATGTGATTTTATGTGATGATAGGAAATTTAGTTTAAGATATGAGTGTGCCAAAATTTATGATTTTTGATAGAATTAACCAATATTTCTTGTACGGGATCACAAGTTAATAGCATCTTTTCTCTCCACAAAATGGAACCGCACGCAAAAGCCTGGTTACCGAAGAGGGCAGCATTCGGGTTTGAACAGTGCGGTAAAGCTCGAGAAGAGAAAGACCCTCTCAAGGCCCAACCTTTCAAGATCCAGGATTGCGAAGCTTAGCTTTGCTCCCAGAAAGCTAAATCCCATTAGCGCGTCCCTGTATAAACACTTGTTCACGTTATGTCTCATTCTTGTCGAGCCTCTTGTAAGGTTGGGCCTTGAGAGGGTCTTGCTCTTCCTGACAAGAACCTCCAACATCTGTGCAACATCACCTCTGATCCATTAACGGATTGGATCTCTCTTGTGAAACTGTTCCATTCTTATCATCCTGCAGAGGTTCTTGTCCGAACTAGAAATGGCCGGTCACCGGACTTGCTCGTCCACTCCTTCTTGGCTCATGTCATTCTTCATCAACCTCACCTCCCATGTTTCATCGCTTGCATCATCTTGCAACAAACCGATCCCAAACCAAACCAGAGCTTCCGCCTCCAAAGGGGGCACCAGCCCGACCCACCAGCCCGTGGTGGACGATTCCATATCCGTCGTAGTAGTAGATGGCGCCACTCACTGATGGAGCCAGAAGCTCTCAGGTCAGAACTTCCAACTCGTCCCAGCCCAGCCCAGTTCATCTAATAGCGGTCCTGTTTGAGAGGCAGGAGCTGGGGAAGGAGGTGCTGGGTTACGTCGTTCCCATGACCACGGGGCTCTTCTACAACCAATACCAGGGGCTGACCCACCTGCAAGCCGGCGGGATCGTGATCGCGCTCTCTGTTGGGGTTGCCACCACATGGAACGGCATGCTGCTGCATGGGATCTGGCCTCGGGTTGCGAGCGTATTGGAGCATTTCGGGGCGATGACCATCTTGGTCGCCCTCTTCGGGCTGGCGAGCTCTTTTTCTTCTGCCCTGCCTCGTGTGGGCATGTTAGCTTTGTTGTGGCTTGTCCCGCTTGCCCCTACTCTTGTGCCTTGTTCTTCCTGCGGAGGGCAGGGCGGCGGTCAAGGAAGAGAGCAGCGCAGGACGTCCAGATATCGTTTAGCATGAGCACGCACGCCAGATTCAACAATTCACATGGATTTCTGGAGCAGGCACTGGCCCACCTTGCATAGGACGGCGGCATAGAATGAACTCTCCGTGCCCAGTCGAGTGAACGATGGCGTTGCACAGTGAGAATGTTTCAATACTAAAAAGCCATGTCAATATTTCACCTAAAAAAAGTGAATACATTTTTCCAAAAAAAGGCACGTGATTATCAATCACAATTTTTTGTACGTGAGTTATAATGATTTTGAATTAGGAGAAATATTTTTTTACCTATCCGTAATTTATAAATTTCTTTGATAGCATTTTCTAACGAATATAATAGCATGTGATCAGTTCTAAAAATAAAGCCCCATGTGCTCAATAAATTTCATTTCAAAACTACAACATATTTTTTTTGTCTTGTAGCATTTTCATCTTGCTCATTCTTTGAAACAAAGTTTTCAAAACCAACTTTTCAGCATAAGCAAACGAAGCCTGAAAAGGCTTTAATATAAATGGTGATACCACCCCCGAATTGGTCCTTTTTTGTAGAAAAACTGCTTCACCGATTAGCAGACAGTAATAGGTTTCATGAGCAAAGGGATGCAGATATAAATTCACCGTCACTAAAGCATAGAACGATGCTTAGAGACTCGCTTACCGGCAGCAGCAGCAGCAGCTCTAGGCCATATTGTTTGCTGGACATTAGAAGTGTCGGCTGCCTCTCCCCCCTTGCAAACTTCACCGCCAATCACAAGTTTTTGTTGGGAAGCATCGCTTATTCCTTCGAGGGGCTCTGCAGTGTAGACTTGATCCCATGGCACATCCAAATGATCTAGATACCAAAACCTTGATCGCTGAAAGTGGATTTAAAGCCCTTTGCGATAACCTTGTCCCGATCGAACGAAAGCCATGGAAATGTCAAGCCTACAAATTCGATCATATGCCTCAATCTGTTTGACGTGCATTCATGAGACAATCTCACCTACCTCAGCCGAGGATTTTCCAATGCACCATCACGAGTAGTTCACATAGGACAACAACCTTGTCCCGATCGAACGAAGGCCATGGAAATGTCAAGCCTACAAATTCGATCATATGCCTCAATCTGTTTGACGTGCATTCACGAGACAATCTCACCTACCTCAGCCGAGGATTTTCCAATGCACCATCACGAGTAGTTCACATAGGACAACAACCTCTCTTCACATAGCAAGGAGACAGATCTCACTTTTGCGCACACCTGTGACTTCGCATGCAAATGACTATGACCATTAAGTACAGAGGCAGATCGATGACCTACCAATATGTGCACTTGTGAATCATAACCACCCAACACACAAGTCAACATTGTGCCTCAGGTATAAGGATCACTTACACACCAAAACTTAGGCGATTAGACATTAACCCAACGCTAAGCTTTCCATGCTTGCTTATCGCTCATTGTGTGTCACGTTCAGTGAACTCGTCCTCGATGAGCACCCACGTTTCCAACTCGGATATCTAATATCCAATTACTTGTGACTCGCCATCCCCATTGAGTATATAATACTCAATAGCAAAGTTCCTAGAAACGCACCAGTCTCAAGGGGTTCAATAATGCCTATTTATAACATTTATATTTATATAAATTTGTAAATATAATTTTTTCCTAATTTTTTTTATATTTATAACATTTTTTTAATTATTTTATATTTAGAACATTTTTTATTTATTTTATATTTATAACATTTTTTTAATTATTTTATATTTAGAACATTTTTTATTTATTTTATATTTATAACATTTATATTTGTATAAATTTTTAAATATAATTTTCCTTTTTTATATTTATAACATTTTTGTTTTTAATTATTGTATATTTATAGCATTTATATTTTTATAAATTTGTAAATATAATTTTTTCCTAAATTTATTTTTATATTTATAAAATTTTTATTTTAATTATTTTCTATTTACAACATTTTTTAATTATTTTCTATTTATATAAATTTGTGAATATAATTTTTTGTAACATTTATTTCTTTATATTTATAAATCTTGTGTTTTTAATTATTTTATCTTTATAAAATTGATATTTATAACATTTTTTTAAATTATTTTATACTTATAACATTTATATTTATATAAATTTGTAAATAAAATTTTTTTCCTAAATTTATTTTTTATATTTATAACATTTGTGTTTTTAAATTTTTTATATTTATATAAATTTATAGATATAATTTTTCTTTTTTATATTTTATAGCATTTGTGTTTTAAAACGAATTTTTTAAAAAAAAGGCTAAGGTCGCACGGGCTCTTGCGAAAGTTGGGTCACAGCACGGCCCCGTGGGGCATTTAGGCTGCCGAACGGGCCCGTTCAGCAGCCTAAGTGATGAACAGGGCCCATTCGGCACTTGGATCGCCGCACGGGACCCGTGCGGCACTAAGATTGCCGAGCGGGTGCCGTTTTGGTAAATAATTTTTTTTTTTTTGGCCTAATTTGGTAAATAGATATTTTTTTTAGGCCTAATTTGGAAAAAAAAGCCCGTTCCTTTGTTTGATGGTGACCTGCCTACGTGATCACGAAGACCCTTTATCGTCCTAAATTTGCTGAACTTATAGAGACGGGTAACAAATTAGAACCGTAACTCTTTTAGGGATTCATATAAGGAATATAAGGAATTTGCATTGGACAAGGTTATTATTATTATTATTTTTTTGGTAAGGGGACAAGGTTAGTTTTTACGGTTTCTAAATTCATAAACCAAGATTGTGACCAAACTTTGATGGATTTGGATTCCCGATATAGTGAAACTATGTTAGGGGTGACATAAGGGATGATCAATTGAAAATTTTGAAATTCCCGTCGAAAATTTTTTCCCTTTTTAAAAAGCTGACGTGGATCAATCCGGGCCGTCCATTTGAATTGGACAGCCCGGATTGGATAATGTTGCCCCTAACATTATGTTAGGGGATCCATTTCCAACTTGGATTGCCTGAATCGCAGTTGGAGGTGGAATTGGAGCCCCCACACATGCATAATTGGTTGACCCCAATCGTTTTCATGACCATCTACGTCGCTGTACCACGCATGTGCAGCTGGTGGCCTCGCACCTCTGCAAAACTCGTCACCCCCTTGCACCGAGTATGTCACGTGTATGCCATACGCCTGCTCGTGCGAGCCATCCACCCTCAACGGGGCGAGAGTGTACGCGCTGCTATAGCCTTTGCACTGAAGCTTGGTCAAGTTGATGGCCTCGATCGCCTCGAATGACACCGCGTAGCATTCTGGAGGGCCTGACCCAAACTTCAATCCGACCTTGCTCCAGCCAACCCAGTCCCATCCTGGGCAGTTTTAGTACTCTTTTCAGCCCATCCCCTAGACGTTCCGGCACGGCAAGTGGTGGTCAGCAAAGCCCTGAAAGAAGAGAAGCTATTTTGCGCATTAATGATAGAATAGAATACCACGTACTAACAAATCAATGAAAGAAGCGAGTTTTTCAAAGTCGTAATGCCGAGGTGGAACATCCAATTTACAATCGAGTGATGGTTAAAGCGTTACGCAACATCCAATTGACAATCAATCGATAATCTATGCTAATGTGAAATGAAATAAAATTCTAGTCACATCCTACGACAAATCTTTAACCACATATCACATTTGGATTAGAAAAACATGCGTTAGACAACGCAAAGCCATTGCAGTAGGATTCGAGCCATACCAGATGGAGTCTAAATTACCTGGAAGAGTGGGGAGACAGCAGAGCAGCCGAGGAGCATGAAGGCGTTGTCGGGGGAGGCGGAGATGTAGGGGCTGCGTCAGGGCTCAACGGAGAAGCTGTTGCCACAGCGGCCGAGGACAATGGAGTCGCAGGTGGACAGGTGGGGATCGTGGAGGGAGAGGGAACAGTAGGCGTAGTCGATGTCGAGGATGCGGTAGGACCCCAAGGGGATGTGAAACATGAGGACATCGTTGATGCCAAAGAGGAGGTCCCGCAAACCCAGGTGGCCGCAGCTGTGCTGGAGAGAGGAGGGGTAGTCGACAGTGATGTTGCCACAGTAGGATCAGCACGTGGGGACTTGGAGGCTGGCCAAGTTCGGTGGGATTATTAGGACTGTGATGAGGAAGACGACGGTGGTGACCAGCATTTTGAGCTACGCCATGTTAGCGTGAGAGTTAGCAGTAGCAAGAGGGTGAAGAAGATTTGGCGATGGGGAATACTTTGCTTGTGCGGTTGGAAATCGCTTTGAAAGAGGAAGAGTGAAGGTAAGCTGGCTTGGAGATTTTGGTAATATGGAGGGTTGTGGGTTTGCCTTTCCTGCTTTATGAGCGCATCATCAAATCACTTTGCTTTGCCTTTTTAACAGGCTCTTGTCCCTGCTTTTTAGCTTTGCCTCTTCTTAGTTTTTGGAGTTTACAGCAAGATTTCACTAATGACCCTTAATTTACAATTACTCGAGTTTGTTTATTCAATGCTTTGGTGCATCAGTGGCCAAGATAAACTTTTCTTTATTGATTTCTTAACGAGTCCTATGGTTCGTTAAACAAAATCTCCGTGTTAAGTATTGGCTTCTTGACTTTGGCTAGGAGAAGTTCCCTTCCTACCAAACTACACAAGGACTGAGAATCTGCAACAAGGGTGACAGCACCTTATAGTTGAGCACAAACATACCTTGATCAACCACATATTACATCCCCATGCACACTATGCTCGGCCTATTTCAGAAGTAAAACATCAGCAGCAACCACTTGTCTACTCGTTCGCGAAAAAGAATAAGCAATGTAAAGGAGAGCCCTAGGCAATTCCCAAAAATACTGGCAACTATGATCTCATGGGCAGCTAGATAATGGTTCCTTCCTGGACAGATAAATGCCTATCTTTGATTCAGTAGACTGAGTTCGAAAGCAGGTGCTCACACATTAGTGATAAAGCATTCTCACAATTTGCTACAGACGGTCCACTGTCAACCGTCTCATACCAAGGCTCAATGTTTTGTCCTTTAGCGTACAAGTAAGCACCTTCCCAGGAGGCTACCCATCCTAGAAGTGCTCCCACTTGAGCACACTAACTTTGGCTAATTAAGTCAGTCGATTACATAACATCCCTGAGTTAAGATATTACTCCAAAATTTTCTCCTTTCTATAAAAAAACTAACATGAAGTAGAGTGGCTTAAATAATCACACCAAGTAGCTCTCCCCCAAAGATCTTCCATCTATTTTCAATGTCTCTCTATACTTCATGCCAAACCAATCAAAACTTTGTGGACCTTGACGTTGAGCTGGGTCGATGAGGCACTAAAATAGCCCACCCATTCTCTCTTTCCCTCTGGTTCTTTTGTCTCTCAGTATATGACAATTATACCTGACTCCCGTTTGAGAGGAATACGGAAACCCTTGACAGAAAATGGAACCTCTACAATATCTATTCCTCTTTGCCTGCATTTACAGAACATTTCAATGCAGAATTCTAAAACCACCGCAATATAGGTCAACGCAAAAATGATAAAGTGTACCTTCACTGCGATTCAGTGCTGTTTCTCTACCCTTCTTTGCCATCCTTTTTGTTGCCTCAGCTGTAGTCAAGTTGACACCAAACAAAAGGTAAATCTTTAGAGCAAAAGCAAAATGGAGCCAAAAAAGAATACAATACAGAGCATTGGAAGAACAAGGACAATTTTGCATGAAAAAACTGTATATACTTTTATGTTTCCTTTTCTTCTTAGCTCTCCTCCTCTTCCTGTCTGCCTGTGTTAGCTCTGTTTCATCCTTTATGTCACCTTTGCCAGCAAATACCTCCTCAGGTGCCAACATGGCTGCATCAGAGACTGCCAATGGTGCAATCTACTCCCAGAAACATGAACAAATAAAGTCAATGATGGTAAACCAAATGCAACAGATATACATCCATATTGCCCAAAAACAAATTAGTTACCTCCTCCATGGCAAGAGCAGGGACATTAGCTTGTATGGACATGTCTTCAATTATCTGCCAAGTCATCGGAAAATAGTTAATAACCAAAAGCTCAGCCATCAGCAAGGAACTGTTTGATGGTGTGTTCCTGCACTTACAGGTTTAGGAGCAAAATGAAAGTGAGAAAGAGCATCCAACTTCAAAGACACCTTCTTGAATAGCAAGCTAGCCTGATCAGAACAGAGTTGTAAGACTAAGCATATTATATTTTAGGAGCCATTAAATCGCATGAAGTTTCAGATGGGGAACATAAAGAGCAGAGGTGATCATGAAAGGAGAGGCATCTAATATTCTGTGTAAGGAACACGAATGGAACGAAAAGGTAGGGAACATGCCTCTTTTTTCAGCTCATCAGAAAAAGACAATGGGGCAGAAGCCAAATTTGTTCTCTGTGCATACTCTTCCTGCAAGGGAGAAAATTCTCAGGTAAGAATCAATGTATTGCATCAAGCAGAAAGAGTCTCCACAGTTTAGAATGACGTGAGAGAGGATATAGATGGGGAAAAAGTAACGAACCACATGCTAACCTCATAAATTTCAGCGAGCCCTCTCTTGCTTTTGTTCTCGTCCTGAAAAAGGCAAGAAAATTAAGTTGCATAATGCCCACCACAACCAATTAAACAGCGATAAAAAACAATTCTTACCAGTTGTTTAATTTCTCTTGGTGCTTTCGTTGGTAGACTAGGAGGCTTTTCCACATCATCAAAATGCCCCTATAGAAGATCATACAATAGCTTCTTGGGGTTAATTTGCTACAAACATAGAACTTTAAGTGCATTATACGAACAATAATGGAGAGCCAGAGATCTTCAATTAAATCCTAAGGTACAACAAAGAGCTTCAATAGGGTATTATAGATTTTAGTCCACATGCCCCAGAAGTTAAAATAGGAAAGAAAAGGAAATCCTTACATTTCATAGTAAGACGTGAGGGAGAGTGGATTATTAACTAATCTGACAAGAACAGCATATCTTAGAATCACCAGGCAATGTCATACCATACATGTCAACCTTCCAGAGTCAGAAGTTTTTGTCTAGTCTAATTCTTGCACATTTCCAATCTTTGAGGGAATAAAGTATGCATTTGAATGATGGCACTAATTCAGACTTTTTAAAGGGATTTTGCAAATTATAAGACACATTATTTTGTCAACTAAAAATGTGTTATCCATTATTTTCTATTTCTAGAAAAACAATCTCTAAGTTGGCGTTGCCATCTTTGTTAAAGAACGTGAGAGTAAACATTCTTCCAGTTTTGCATTCCATCAGCATCAATTGCAAAGCCAAGTATAAACTTTACCTCGCGAATCCTACCACGGATTAACTCTTCAAGAGAAGCTGTAACCTCTTCAGTGATTACAGGTGCAGGCCTAGCATTGTGTTCAAAATCTAAATCCACTTCAAGGGCACTGTTCTTAGGTCTCTTTGCAGCAGTCACCTGTCATCATCATCACTATATAATTCAGATGCGAGTATTGTGTAATTTTTCCAAACCAATACAGAATGCCAATTCGCCAAAATTAAACAAATAAAATACAAAACCTCACCTCTCCTCGCATTGTCCATGTTTTTGGCTCCAAATTGGACTTCTCCATCTGCTCAATTTTGGCTTTAAGGTCCAAGAGTTCCTTCTCATGGGTAGAAAGATTATGGTTTCCCTGCACAGAAGGGGATTTAGGTCTTGAGTTGTTTCAACTAACACATGAGCATCCAAAAGACAGTCCATCACACGACACATATCTGAATACCTATGCAAATGCACTCAGTCAGTGATTACCTTGTTTCCATCTGCTCCGTTTTCTTCATCTGTAGAATATCCTAATCCATCGCTTGACTTTGGTTTCCTTTGAGTGACTTTCTTCTTTTTAGCTCCAAAAAAGTCTTCATATCTAAATAATATCATATTATGCAAAAGAGGTCAATAAGAAAATGCTGCATAAAAGTTGATTGCCAGCCAAAGAACTCCAAGAAAAAGATATTACGTTCGTAAGCATGGTGGAAGTCAGTTGTTAAACAGATTATGTAATCATGGCATTCATGACTTGAGAAAAAAGAGCCGGATGCAACTTGGATAGCAAATAGGAAGGAAGGTCTTTTGCAATCTCTTTTGCTACTTGGGAAGAACATGATGGATTGGAGATGCCCATAAGGTAGTACATAATTCAAACGATGCTCATGCATTTGTTATTGCAACCAAAATTAGAAGACTTACATTCTTTGAAAGAAAGAAAGATGATAAAACTCTGCCTTCTGTCAACATTTCCATCAACATAATCAACCATAAAGAAGTGATTGGGAACGTAAAAATCATTACCTAATTCCCAGCTTGTCCTTGCCTTCATCATCCTCATCAAATTCGCCGAGCTGCAAAAAGATGTGTTTGCTAATATAAATATTCCATCGTGAGAAAATGAATCTAAATTACCAACAAGGAATTAGATGAACTCACATTTCAGGATTTCTAAAAAGTAATTAGACATAAAAAAAATGCAAGTAAAATTTCCACAAACATAAAGCAGTCTTGATTTTCAAACTCCTCAGACAAAATTTGATTTTTATGTGATCAAAATATTAGCATCTATCAGCCCATTCTCACCTCATCATCATCACCTTCTTCTTCTTCTTCCTCCTCCTCCTCCTCCTCATCCAAGTCACTTGTCACCGCCTTCTTCTCCTTCTTATTCTCTTTGGTGGCATCTTCCAAACCATATTCTCTAGCCTCGTCTTTCTGCAAATATTCCTCCAATTCCTTGATCTTCAAGAATTTATCCTCAATCCCACCATCATTCCTTTCTTCTTCCCCCTCCTCACTCTCCCCACTTTAACCCCTCTGTCTTCAACACCCTCTTCTTCACCCTCCTCCTCATCCTCCCCTTCATCACTATCACCATCCTCATCAACTTCAGCAAACCCATCCACCTCCACGCCCACGCCACTCTCTTTAACATCCTGACCTCCTCCACGACCCTTCCCTTTCCCCTCCGTAGCCGCGCCGTCGCCAAAAAGATTCGAAATTTCATCTGGGTTCTTCTCGAACCGCCTCAATTCGCGCCGCAAAGTCGACAACAGAGGCTGCGATTGAAGATCGATCTGCTGCCAGATTTGCTCAGCGTCGAAGCCGTCGACCAGGAGCTGGTCGAACGGCGACTTGGGGGAGAAGGGTCTTAGAGAGGAGAAGAGGTGGAGGGAGGCGGCTCGCGTTTCTTGAGAAAGGGAGGGATTGGGGGCGAGCCACATTGGAGGGTCGGTCGATTGACATCGATGCAAGAGGCATCGATGCAAGACTCGAAGGCCGGCTTCCTCTGGGTTCATTATCAGTTTCCTTTCTCTAGTTCTCTCTCTTTTTTTCATTCCTCTCCCCCAGAAAGTGATGGAAAAGAAGAAGCCGAGAAAATTTTGGTGAAGGCGCGCAGAGTGGGATGAAGACCTCTGTAGCCGCGTCCGACACTCAGACTGCGGGTGGGTATGTTTCGAGACGCGAGTCAGTGAGAAAGGAGGGCGAAAGCACAGATCTGGAGGTCGGTGATCGGAAGCGCAGATCTGAAGGTCGAAGATTGGGGGAAGAGGAGAAGAAGGGTGCTTGCGTCTCGAAACATGAGAGAGAGGAGAGTCGGCAACGAGTGAGTCGGTGGGGCAGGAGGGCTCGATAGTGCGGATCTGGAAGGAGGGCTGCAGGCAGTGATGGAGCAAACCAGCGCCAGAAGATGGGCTTCGTGTGCGCCGGAGAATGAAGCGAGAGAGTGCCAGAGGAGAGAAAGGGGAAAGACGAGTGAGATTTTAAAAGAAAAGAGGTCGACAGAGATGAGAGAGGAGGGCGTGCAAGTTCGCGGGGGAGGGAGAAGACAGACGAGAGAAGGGGGTGGAGGTTAGGGGAGGGGTTGGGGGGAAGAAGACAAAAGATGAGAGAGGAGAAAGGGCGTCTTGCAGAGCAGATTAGAAAAGAGGGGCGTGCAGGTTTAGGTTTGGTTTAGGTTTGGTTTGGTTTGGGTTTAATAATAAAAAAAGATAAAAATTCTTTTTTGAAAATCTGCTTTGACTTACTTATTATTTTTTCCCGCTATACCATGACAGAAAATTTCTTTTGTATTATAAGAGCTTTTTTTTTTTATAAAATCATCATTTTTACAAAAATAATAATAATAATAATAATTTCATTCATATATGAAAATTTATTTTTAATATACAACGTGTCACCAACGTGTCGAAAACTTTTATTTTATAAAAATGACGTGTCGTCGCGGCGTGTTGTGTCGCGTCTCGACAGCTCGACAAGGGTGACCTGCCCCGCGAAGATGAATGTTCAAACTTAGCAAGCCACTCGGTTACAAAACAAATTTCGGCTTGTTCTTTAGGTTTCCATAATAAATCAGTGATGTTTGAAAAGATATAATTTTGAGATCAACAGTAAACCTTTTCTAAGCGCAAAAGGAAAACCATCACTGATTGTCGACCTACCTTATTAGTTTGGGGTGTGTTGGCCTTCTCTTTCGCAATCGCAACAGCCCGAGAAAATCCGCCGATTGCGTCAACCAAACCTCGTTGCCTGTCCATACTCTCCCTTGTGCAACCTCCTCCATCTTAGCAACCTGTGGGAAGTTATGACAATTACAATTCCATTAAGTAACAGGTGTATATCAGGCGGGTTCTATAGATGAACCCCAAATGTTGCTTCCGTACCGGCATCGATCACGAGAAAGCCACCTTATCGCGAAACATTTTGTATGCATTATTTGCTATCTTGGCAAATAGCTCTGCCTCATCGGGCCTGCAATCATTTATAAACAATCCAGAAAAAGTGCAGGAGAAACAGTTACATTGGAATGTGTCATCACATAAAATCCAAGAGCGGCACTCAAAAGTCGCAATACAATTATCAAGATATCTTCGTTAATTTAAGCTTCAAAGTACCGGGCGACAATGCCTCTCACCTAAAAGGTCGTTGCTCAGCCTCAAGGAGCTCAGCATATTTTCCCCTTGATATGACCTCCTTATTGAAGCCTATTTTCTCGTACAGATTCCCCAGGTTAAACTTCCCTGAAAGGAGAAAAATGGCACACTCAACCCCTTTAGAACCTCCATGAAGCTACGAGAATTCAAACGGAAAGCGGTGGCATAACAACCATTGCAAGGCATGAGACTACAAAGAGATACTAGGTTCACCTGAAACAACTCCAATAGAGCCAGTTAAGGTAAGTCTTTCTGCAACAATGGTTGGTGTTCCCATTGCCATGTAATATCCTCCACTGGCTGCTACATCAACCACTGATGCAACAACAGGCTTTGATGCAGCCAAAGACTAATCTCCCTCCACATTCTGCTCATCATAAGCATCATGAAACGCCCAGTAAAGCTACAATTAGAAAAGAAAGCAGAAGGAAAGAGTAAAACGTTCGATATGATAGTTAAAGATGAGATTTTTCACTGCATGGAAATGATGGGCAAATCACTTAGGGCAAGACTTTACTTCTGCCAAATGCATCTTATGAGCTATCCCGCCAGCTTCAAATTTCAACTACATAAGTATGAGTCACTACAGAGAGATGAGTAGTTTCTCAATCTTATGGCGCAATGTCGACCATGTTCTTGGCAAAAATTATTTTGAAAATAGCCTATTAAAAGGGATAAGTGCAGAAACTAGAGTTCATTTTGACTGGTAGTCATTGAGGACTTCAGATTTTAAAAGCTCTTTTCCAATTAGGTCTTAAACTCACTATAGATGGAATCAAGGCGTTGCAGATCATACGTGCGAAATGACCAAAGTATTCCACGTTGGAGCCACGTAGGAATTTTGGCAAAGAAATGAACTGAAAACAAGCTCAAGACAGATTAGGGCATATTGTAAGATCTCAAATCCTCAATTGATCGAAAAGAAAATTAAGTACTTGATTGACCAGGGGCCAAAACATTTAAGTCTTATTTATCCCCTACCAAACCACAAACACCACAGTGATAGCAAGATATTATCATGATTGATTACAACCACATCCGTAGAAAACTGGGATATTCAATAGCTTGATTTCTCACTAATATATGCTTTTATGTCTAAGTATCAAATGCAGCTCACCAGAAAAGTCTAAGTATCAATGCAGCTCACCAGAAAAGTTGAACAGTGTTCAAGTGACATATAGCAGCAACTTACAAGTCTGAGGCTAGAGCATCACCACCGGACTGTCGATTCGGATGATAGCTGCTTTAAAATTTTTTGACTCTACAGAAAGGAAAGATATAATGCTTAAGGACACATGAGATGAAAAAGAAGATGCAATAAATGATAATTCTCAATGTGCCATAAACGAAAAGGAAATAGTAACAACATGGGAACACTTTGAGATGAGCTATCAGCCTATGCTTTGGAGGGAGACCTTTCGAATTGGCTTTTTTATCTAAAAGATTGACATTTCTTATTTCTAAATGCATGTGGACTAACAAAGCGAACAACAAGTTTCACCCCTAAATTCGCTTGCATCCACCTCCACTTACTCAAAGTTCACTAGAATTATTGAAGCACGAAAAAATGAAACGACAAAATTGTATAATCAGCTGATCTATGAAGGCATTTTTGCAAGATTCCTATTTCCGAGGTTGTAGAATAATAAAACATTTCATCAGTAGAATTAGAGTTTGATGGGATAATGGTTCAAGAGATGCTAAAACTTTAATTATACATCATTTGATGCACTTAAGCATCAGGACAGATTTGGTAACTCTTTGCAGGAAAGCTGCAAAACATAGCGTGAGATGGCAATACTAGAGATTCCGCGTAAAAGAAATACAGTGACTACACTAGACATTTGTATCTTCTTCATAAGTTGCTCCAGCTTATTATTAAAACACCACTTCATAACTAAGCAACAGAATGCCACTTCATAACCATAACTATGGAAGTGACAACACAGAGCTTTGGCAAAACACTGCACCGAAAAAACAAATGCCACCCAGTATGCTTATTACTGTATTCTGAGCTAGGAAAGAAATCTTACCTCTTACAACCCGAATTTTTTCAATGATTTGCTCTGCTATTATACCAGAAGAACTGAGAAGGCTCATTGGACTTTTCACGCGAGTTATAGCACCAGAGGCTCGTATTACAGCTATTAAGTCCTCACCACCGATAACCCAAGGTCCACTTCCTAGCTCCTGAGTACCTGCTGTAGTACCACAAGAAAAGAACCATTAACATGAGACGGTAACATTTAATTTCTGAATTTCTTATTCTTTTGTTCCCAGTTCGGCCGAGGGGAGAACACTTGTTTCTGAAACATGACATCCCTTTTAAAACCATAGTTTGACGTAGTATCCGCAAGGAAATCTCATTCGGTTTGTAGTTAGAAGCATGTTTCCCTTCTTAAGGGTCACATGGGATCTGAAGTTTTCTAGCATGTACGCAACTATGGTTTTTAAAGGGATGTCATGTTTCAGAACAAGTGTTCTCCCCTCGGCCGAACTGGGAACAAAAGAATAAGAAATTCAGAAATTAAATGTTACCGTCTCATGTTAATGGTTCTTTTCTTGTGGTACTGCAGCAGGTACTCCACGAGCTAGGAAGTGGACCCTTGGGTTTATCTGGTGGTGAGGACTGAATAGCTGTAATACGAGCCTCCGGTGCTATAACTCGCGTGAAAAGTCCAATGAGCCTTCTCAGTTCTTCTGGTATAATAGCAGAGCAAATCATTGAAAAAATTCGGGTTGTAAGAGGTAAGATTTCTTTCCTAGCTCAGAATACAGTAATAAGCATACTGGGTGGCATTTGTTTTTTTCGGTGCAGTGTTTTGCCAAAGCTCTGTGGTTGTCACTTCCATAGTTATGGTTATGAAGTGGCATTCTGTTTGCTTAGTTATGAAGTGGTGTTTTAATAATAAGCTGGAGCAACTTATGAAGAAGATACAAATGTCTAGTGTAGTCACTGTATTTCTTTTACGCGGAATCTCTAGTATTGCCATCTCACGCTATGTTTTGCAGCTTTCCTGCAAAGAGTTACCAAATCTGTCCTGATGCTTAAGTGCATCAAATGATGTATAATTAAAGTTTTAGCATCTCTTGAACCATTATCCCATCAAACTCTAATTCTACTGATGAAATGTTTTATTATTCTACAACCCTCGGAAATAGGAATCTTGCAAAATGCCTTCATAGATCAGCTGATTATACAATCTTGTCGTTTCATTTTTTCGTGCTTCAATAATTCTAGTGAACTTTGAGTAAGTGGAGGTGGATGCAAGCGAATTTAGGGTTGAACTGTGTTGTTCGCTTTGTTGGTCCACATGCATTTAAGAAATAAGAAATTGTCAATCTTTTAGATAAAAAGCCAATTCGAAAGGTCTCCCTCCAAAGCATAGGCTGATAGCTCATCTCAAAGTGTTCCCATGTTGTTACTATTTCCTTTTCGTTTATGGCACATTGAGAATTATCATTTATTGCATCTTCTTTTTCATCTCATGTGTCCTTAAGCATTTTATCTTTCCTTTCTGTAGAGTCAAAAATATTTAAAGCAGCTATCATCCGAATCGACAGTCCCGGTGGTGATGCTCTAGCCTCGGACTTGTAAGTTGCTGCTATGTCACTTGAACACTGTTCAACTTTTCTGGTGAGCTGTGATACTTAACTTTTCTGGTGAGCTGCATTTGATACTTAGACATAAAAGCATATATTAGTGAGAAATCAAGCTATTCGAATATCCCAGTTTTCTACGGATGTGGTTGTAATCAATCATGATAATATCTTGCTATCACTGTGGTGTTTGTGGTTTGGTAGGGGGATAAATAAGACTTAAATGTTTTGGCCCCAGGTCAATCAAGTACTTAATGTTTCTTTTCGATCAATTGAGGATTTGAGATCTTACAATATGCCCTAATCTTGTCTTGAGCTTGTTTTCAGTTCATTTCTTTTGCCAAAATTCCTACGTGGCTCCAACGTGGAATACTTTGGTCATTTCGCACGTATGATCTGCAACGCCTTGATTCCATCTATAGTGAGTTTAAGACCTAATTGGAAAAGAGCTTTTAAAATCTGAAGTCCTCAATGACTACCAGTCAAAATGAACTCTAGTTTCTGCACTTATCCCTTTTAATAGGCTATTTTCAAAATAATTTTTTGCCAAGAACATGGTCGACATTGCGCCATAAGATTGAGAAACTACTCATCTCTCTGTAGTGACTCATACTTATGTAGTTGAAATTTGAAGCTGGCGGGATAGCTCATAAGATGCATTTGGCAGAAGTAAAGTCTTGCCCTAAGTGATTTGCCCATCATTTCCATGCAGTGAAAAATCTCATCTTTAACTATCATATCGAACGTTTTACTCTTTCCTTCTGCTTTCTTTTCTAATTGTAGCTTTACTGGGCGTTTCATGATGCTTATGATGAGCAGAATGTGGAGGGAGATTAGTCTTTTGGCTGCATCAAAGCCTGTTGTTGCATCAGTGGTTGATGTAGCAGCCAGTGGAGGATATTACATGGCAATGGGAACACCAACCATTGTTGCAGAAAGACTTACCTTAACTGGCTCTATTGGAGTTGTTTCAGGTGAGCCTAGTATCTCTTTGTAGTCTCATGCCTTGCAATGGTTGTTATGCTACCGCTTTTCGTTTGAATTCTCGTAGCTTCATGGAGGTTCTAAAGGGGTTGAGTGTGCCATTTTTCTCCTTTCAGGGAAGTTTAACCTGGGGAATCTGTACGAGAAAATAGGCTTCAATACAGAGGTCATATCAAGGGGAAAATATGCTGATCTCCTTGGGGCTGAGCAACGACCTTTTAGGTGAGAGGCATTGTCGCCCGGTACTTTGAAGCTTAAATTAACGAAGATATCTTGATAATCGTATTGCGGCTCTTGGATTTTATGTGATGACACATTCCAATGTAACTGTTTCTCCTGCACTTTTTCTGGATTGTTTATAAATGATTGCAGGCCAGATGAGGCAGAGCTAATTTGCCGAGATAGCAAATAATGCATACAAAATGTTCTGCGATAAGGTGGCTTTGTCGTGATCGATGCCGGTACGGAAGCAACATTTGGGGTTCATCTATAGAACCCGCCTGACATACACCTGTTACTTAATGGAATTGTAATTGTCATAACTTCCCACAGGTTGCTAAGATGGAGGAGGTTGCACAAGGGAGAGTATGGACAGGCAACGAGGTTTGGTTGACGCAATCGGCGGATTTTCTCGGGCTGTTGCGATTGCGAAAGAGAAGGCCAACACGCCCCAAACTAATAAGGTAGGTCGACAGTCAGTGATGGTTTTCCTTTTGCGCTTAGAAAAGGTTTACTGTTGAATTTTCTCAAAATTATATCTTTTCAAACATCACTGATTTATTATGGAAACCTAAAGAACAAGCCGAAATTTCTTTTGTAACCGAGTGGATTGCTAAGTTTGAACATTCATCTTCGCGGGCAGGTCACCCTTGTCGAGCTGTCGAGGCGCGACACGCCACGTCACGTCACGTCACGACACGTTATTTTTATAAAATAAAAGTTTTCGACACGTTGGGGACACGTCATATATTAAAAATAAAAGCTCTTATAATATAAAAGAAATTTTCTGTAATGGGTGCAGCAGATTTTCGAAAAAGATAATAATAAAAAAGTAAATTTTTTAAAAAGAAATTATTATCTTTTTTATTATTAAAAAATTTAGTGCAGCGCAGAGGTCCTCTCCTCTCTTATGTTTTTGTCTTCTTGCCCCCACCCCCTGACCTGCACCCGCCCCCCCAAACCAAACCAAACCAAAAACCTGCACGCCCTAATCTATCTTTTCTAATCTGCTCTGCAAGACGTATACGCCCTCTCTCCTCTCTCGTCTTTGTCTTCTTCCCCCCACCCCCTCCCCTAACCTGCACCCCCTCTCTCGTCTGTCTTCTCCCTCCCCCTGCGGACTTGCACGCCCTCCTCTCTCATCTCTGTCGACCTTTTTTTTTCAAAAAAATCTCACTCGCCTCACCCCTCTCGCTCTCTCGCCTCTCCGCGAAGCAACCCGACTACCGTGATTTTGGCTGTCTCGTCTCTCCTCCGGCACTCTCTCGCTCCATTCTCCGGCGCACACGAAGCCCACCTTCTGGCGCTGGTTTGCTCCATCACTGCCTGCAGCCCTCTTTCCAGATCCGCACTATCGAGCCCTCCTGCCCCACCGACTCACTCGTTGCCGACTCTCCTCTCTCTCATGTTTCGAGACGTTCGCCCTCCTTTCTCACTGACTCGCGTCTCGAAACATACCCCATCCGCAGTCCGAGAGTGTCGCCCGCGTGTCCGTGCCCGACACGTGTCCGACACCGACCGACCCTGTTGAACGTGTCGGTGCTACATAGGTCTTCATCCCACTCTGCGCGCCTTCACCAAAATTTTCTCGGCTTCTTCTTTTCCATCACTTTCTCGGGGAGAGGAAAGAAAAAAAGAGAGAGAACGAGAGAAAGGAAACTGATAATGAACCCAGAGGAAGCCGGCCTTCGAGTCTTGCATCGCCTGAAATCGACCGACCCTCCAATATGGCTCGCCCCCAATCCCTCCCTTTCTCAAGAAACGCGAGCCGCCTCCCTCCACCTCTTCTCCTCTCTAAGACCCTTATCCCCCAAGTCGCCGTTCGACCAGCTCCTGGTCGACGGCTTCGACGCCGAGCAAATCTGGCAGCAGATCGATCTCCAATCGCAGCCCCTGTTGTCGACTTTGCGGCGCGAATTGAGGCGGTTCGAGAAGAACCCAGATGAAATTTCGAATCTTTTCGGCGACGGCGCGGCTACGGAGGGGAAAGGGAAGGGTCGTGGAGGAGGTGGGGATGTTAGAAGAGACGTGGCGTGGCGTGGAGGTGGATGGGTTTGCTGAAGTTGATGAGGATGGTGATAGTGATGAAGAGGAGGATGAGGAGGGTGAAGAAGAGGGTGTTGAAGACAGAGGGGTTGAAAGTGGGGAGAGTGAGGAGGGGGAAGAAGAAAGGAATGATGGTGGGATTGAGGATAAATTCTTGAAGATCGAGGAATTGGAGGAATATTTGCAGAAAGACGAGGCTAGAGAATATGGTTTGGAAGATGCCACCAAAGAGAATAAGAGGGAGAAGAAGGCGGTGACAAGTGACTTGGATGAGGAGGAGGAGGAGGAGGAGGAAGAAGAAGAAGGTGATGATGATGAGGTGAGAATGGGCTGATAGATGCTAATATTTTGATCACATAAAAATCAAATTTTGTCTGAGGAGTTTGAAAATCAAGACTCTGCTTCATGTTTGTGGAAATTTTACTTGCATTTTTTGATGTCTAGTTACTTTTTAGAAATCCTGAAATGTGAGTTCATCTAATTCCTTGTTGGTAATTTAGATTCATTTTCTCACGATGGAATATTTATATTAGCAAACACATCTTTTTGCAGCTCGGCGAATTTGATGAGGATGATGAAGGCAAGGACAAGCTGGGAATTAGGTAATGATTTTTATGTTCCCAATCACTTCTTTACGGTTGATTATGTTGATGGAAATGTTGACAGAAGGCAGAGTTTTATCATCTTTCTTTCTTTCAAAGAATGTAAGTCTTCTAATTTTGGTTGCAATAACAAATGCATGAGCATCGTTTGAATTATGTACTACCTTATGGGCATCTCCAATCCCTCATGTTCTTCCCAAGTAGCAAAAGAGATTGCAAAAGACCTTCCTTCCTATCTGCTATCCAAGTTGCATCCGGCTCTTTTTTCTCTTGAAGTCATGGATGCCATGATTACATAATCTGTTTAACAACTGACTTCCACCATGCTTACGAACGTAATATCTTTTTCTTGGAGTTCTTTGGCTGGCAATCAACTTTTATGCAGCATTTTCTTATTGACCTCTTTTGCATAATATGATATTATTTAGATATGAAGATTTTTTGGAGCTAAAAAAAAGAAAGTCACTCAAAGGAAACCAAAGTCAAGCGATGGATTAGGATATTCTACAGATGAAGAAGAAGATGAAGAAAACGGAGCAGATGGAAACAAGGTAATCACTGACTGAGTGCATTTGCATAGGTATTCAGATATGTGTCGTGTGATGGACTGTCTTTTGGATGCTCATGTGTTAGTTGAAACAACTCAAGACCTAAATCCCCTTCTGTGCAGGGAAACCATAATCTTTCTACCCATGAGAAGGAACGCTTGGACCTTAAAGCCAAAATTGAGCAGATGGAGAAGTCCAATTTGGAGCCAAAAACATGGACAATGCGAGGAGAGGTGAGGTTTTGTATTTTATTTGCTTAATTTTGGCGAATTGGCATTCTGTATTGGTTTGGAAAAATTACACAATACTCGCATCTGAATTATATAGTGATGATGATGATAGGTGACTGCTGCAAAGAGACCTAAGAACAGTGCCCTTGAAGTGGATTTAGATTTTGAACACAATGCTAGGCCTGCACCTGTAATCACTGAAGAGGTTACAGCTTCTCTTGAAGAGTTAATCCGTGGTAGGATTCGCGAGGTAAAGTTTATACTTGGCTTTGCAATTGATGCTGATGGAATGCAAAACTGGAAGAATGTTTACTCTCACGTTCTTTAACAAAGATGGCAACGCCAACTTAGAGATTGTTTTTCTAGAAATAGAAAATAATGGATAACACATTTTTAGTTGACAAAATAATGTGTCTTATAATTTGCAAAATCCCTTTAAAAAGTCTGAATTAGTGCCATCATTCAAATGCATACCTTATTCCCTCAAAGATTGGAAATGTGCAAGAATTAGACTAGACAAAAACTTCTGACTCTGGAAGGTTGACATGTATGGTATGACATTGCCTGGTGATTCTAAGATATGCTGTTCTTGTCAGATTAGTTAATAATCCACTCCCCCCCACGTCTTACTATGAAATGTAAGGATTTCCTTTTCTTTCCTATTTTAACTTCTGGGGCATGTGGACTAAAATCTATAATACCCTATTGAAGCTCTTTGTTGTACCTTAGGATTTAATTGAAGATCTCTGGCTCTCCATTATTGTTCATATAATGCACTTAAAGTTCTATGTTTGTAGCAAATTAACCCCAAGAAGCTATTGTATGATCTTCTATAGGGGCATTTTGATGATGTGGAAAAGCCTCCTAGTCTACCAACGAAAGCACCAAGAGAAATTAAACAACTGGTAAGAATTGTTTTTTATCGCTGTTTAATTGGTTGTGGTGGGCATTATGCAACTTAATTTTCTTGCCTTTTTCAGGACGAGAACAAAAGCAAGAGAGGGCTCGCTGAAATTTATGAGGTTAGCATGTGGTTCGTTACTTTTTCCCCATCTATATCCTCTCTCACGTCATTCTAAACTGTGGGGACTCTTTCTGCTTGATGCAATACATTGATTCTTACCTGAGAATTTCTCCCTTGCAGGAAGAGTATGCACAGAGAACAAATTTGACGTCTGCCCCACTGTCTTTTTCTGATGAGCTGAAAAAAGAGGCATGTTCCCTACCTTTTCGTTCCATTCGTGTTCCTTACACAGAATATTAGATGCCTCTCCTTTCATGATCACCTCTGCTCTTTATGTTCCCCATCTGAAACTTCATGCGATTTAATGGCTCCTAAAATATAATATGCTTAGTCTTACAACTCTGTTCTGATCAGGCTAGCTTGCTATTCAAGAAGGTGTCTTTGAAGTTGGATGCTCTTTCTCACTTTCATTTTGCTCCTAAACCTGTAAGTGCAGGAACACACCATCAAACAGTTCCTTGCTGATGGCTGAGCTTTTGGTTATTAACTATTTTCCGATGACTTGGCAGATAATTGAAGATATGTCCATACAAGCTAATGTCCCTGCTCTTGCCATGGAGGAGGTAACTAATTTGTTTTTGGGCAATATGGATGTATATCTGTTGCATTTGGTTTACCATCATTGACTTTATTTGTTCATGTTTCTGGGAGTAGATTGCACCATTGGCAGTCTCTGATGCAGCCATGTTGGCACCTGAGGAGGTATTTGCTGGCAAAGGTGACATAAAGGATGAAACAGAGCTAACACAGGCAGACAGGAAGAGGAGGAGAGCTAAGAAGAAAAGGAACATAAAAGTATATACAGTTTTTTCATGCAAAATTGTCCTTGTTCTTCCAATGCTCTGTATTGTATTCTTTTTTGGCTCCATTTTGCTTTTGCTCTAAAGATTTACCTTTTGTTTGGTGTCAACTTGACTACAGCTGAGGCAACAAAAAGGATGGCAAAGAAGGGTAGAGAAACAGCACTGAATCGCAGTGAAGGTACACTTTATCATTTTTGCGTTGACCTATATTGCGGTGGTTTTAGAATTCTGCATTGAAATGTTCTGTAAATGCAGGCAAAGAGGAATAGATATTGTAGAGGTTCCATTTTCTGTCAAGGGTTTCCGTATTCCTCTCAAACGGGAGTCAGGTATAATTGTCATATACTGAGAGACAAAAGAACCAGAGGGAAAGAGAGAATGGGTGGGCTATTTTAGTGCCTCATCGACCCAGCTCAACGTCAAGGTCCACAAAGTTTTGATTGGTTTGGCATGAAGTATAGAGAGACATTGAAAATAGATGGAAGATCTTTGGGGGAGAGCTACTTGGTGTGATTATTTAAGCCACTCTACTTCATGTTAGTTTTTTTATAGAAAGGAGAAATTTTGGAGTAATATCTTAACTCAGGGATGTTATGTAATCGACTGACTTAATTAGCCAAAGTTAGTGTGCTCAAGTGGGAGCACTTCTAGGATGGGTAGCCTCCTGGGAAGGTGCTTACTTGTACGCTAAAGGACAAAACATTGAGCCTTGGTATGAGACGGTTGACAGTGGACCGTCTGTAGCAAATTGTGAGAATGCTTTATCACTAATGTGTGAGCACCTGCTTTCGAACTCAGTCTACTGAATCAAAGATAGGCATTTATCTGTCCAGGAAGGAACCATTATCTAGCTGCCCATGAGATCATAGTTGCCAGTATTTTTGGGAATTGCCTAGGGCTCTCCTTTACATTGCTTATTCTTTTTCGCGAACGAGTAGACA
>JAGVVM010001139.1:0-10619 GCA_019149425.1 Psidium friedrichsthalianum | reverse complement strand
AAGCACAATCATACTCTTCCTCCATCATCAGACATCTTATTAGCTTGGAGAATCTTGTTAAACAGTTTAGTCAACAAACTTATTGCCACATTCCCTAAGCAATGCCATACTTCAATGGGACACCATCTGGTCCTAAGGCTTTACTAGTCTTCATCTTCTTTAAAGCATCCATGAACTTCTTGTGCTCTAATTCTACGCACAAACCTTCTGTTTAACTCATCAGAAGCGTCCACCAGATCCACTCGCCTCGATCGCCCTCCCCATTATAAAGCTTGTTAAAATAGCTCACCCATCTTTCCTTCACTTCTTCATTTTTTACTAATAGTTTTGATTTTCATCCTTGATATATCTAATCTGTGTCAAGTCTTTACTTTTCTTGTCCCTTATCCTGGCAAGCCTATAGATATCTTTTTCTCCCTCTTTGCTCCCAAGTTTTTTATACATATCAGAGAAAGCCTTGCCTCTAGCCTCTCTCACAGCTTTCTTGGCATTTTTTCGTGCTAATCTAAAAGTTTTGCAAATTCTCTTCATTAGGACATTTATGCAAACATCTAAAGCACTCCTTCTTCTTCTTAATTGCCTCCTGCACCTCTTAATTCCACCACCAAGTTTCCTTTGTCTGAAGTCCATGCCCTTTACTTTCACCTAGCACATCTTTTGCGACTCTCTGTATGCATTTAGACATCTCACTCCACATCCTATTTACTTCTCCCTCTAATTTCCACGGTCCTTCTTGAAACATCTTTCCTTGAAATCGGTATGTTTTCCCTCCTTTAACTTCCACCATCTTATTCTGGGATTTTGAGCCCTTCGCGGCATATTCTGTGCCTTATACCGAACCTTTAGGACCACCAACTTATGTTGCGTAGCTACACATTCTCCAGGGTAGACTTTGCAATCTACATACGAGGTTCTATCCTCTCTTCTAGCAAGAAAGAAATCAATCTGACTACGATTCTGACCGCTACGAAAAGTGATTAGATGTGACTCTATTTTCCTAAAGAAGTATTTGCTAACATAAATCATACGCTAGTGCAACGTTCAAGATGTCTTCGCCACTCTCGTTTCTAGTCCCATAGCCAAAACCTCCATGAACTCTATCAAAAGCTCCACTACTTTGGCCAACATGTCCATTAAGATCTCTTCCTATGAATACTTTCTCCTCACGTGGTTTCCCCCTTAAAATCTCCTCCAAGTCTTCCCAAAATCTGTTCTTATCAGCTACTGGCAATCCAACTTGGGGGGCATACGCACTAAGGATGTTTAAGATCAACTCTCCCACTACTAGCTTAATCAAGATAATCCGATCGCCTGATCTTTCAACATCAATAACTTTATCCTTGAAACTTTTATCGATCATAATCCCAACTCCATTTTGACTCTTCTTTGTGCCTGTGTACCATAACTTGAATCCAGTACCTTCCACTTCTTTAGCCTTCTCTCCAACCCATTTAGTCTCTTGCAGGCACGCAATATTCACTCTCCTTCTAGCAAAATATGATTAGAATTGAGATAAATTTGTCACAAATGTATCAGTTTTGGATTTTTCGTGATATTACTCCAAAATATGATTAGAAAAGCCGGCGTTTTCCAATAGAAACGTGAAATGGTATATTCGTTTCTTAAACTAAAAAAAAAAAATCAAATTTTGGATATATGTATATATAATTCTTTAGATGTTTACATCGTTAACTGACGTAGAATAGACAACATAAAAATAGAATTAATGTATTTTTACCTCAGTATAATACACACGTGTTTGCACATGACAACGTTTCTATTTTTCTATTTATGTTCCAAACCTATTCCAGAAATAGATTTGGAACAGAACTTGTTTGGCAACGCAAATCTGTTTTTCTATTTCTAAAACAAAAATCTGTTTCAGAAATAGATTTTGGACCAAAACCAGAAACAAAAAATTTTCATTTCTGGCAGAAATAGAAAAATCTATTTCTGTTCCATAAATTATTTTCTGGATAGAATGGTTGTCATGCGTGCCTATGGAACAGAACATTTTACTCCAAAAGAATAAGCTCGACAAACATAAGTTTAACCGAAAATCGTATTCATTTCGTTAAGTCATAAAAACCTGCAATTCCCATGTGTATTGAGTCCGTTGACGGAAAAACTCTGATCAAAAGCTACGAATTCAAAACTTGAATGAACAAAATCCACAAATTTTAAAACTTAATTGTTCAGTAGTTTTTTTTTTTTGTCGAAATAAATTTTTCATTGCATATTAAAAAGAGATACATCACTTCAAAATACAAATGAAAATCTCACGAAACGAGTAAATCTGAAAAATTAATCAACTTAATATAACCTGCAGAAACTCGCTCACTTATTTGAGCACAACTAGCAACCAATCATAAAATCTCGCATCGTCATTAGTGATAAGCACACACCGAAAAGTCCCTCTCCAGTAGCTATGGCTTTGCCAAAAGACGGCACTCGCCCAAATTCGACGTCCCCAACACCACCACCGTACGGAGAACAAGAACAACACAAATATATTATTAAGAAAATACAAAAAACGCCTTATTCATCCAAGGTTTCTTCTCCCCTAAAAACGTCAACGCCGCCTCCTTTCTTTTCTCCCCTGTAGCTGCACCCCGAGGGAGAGAGAGGATCCTTACCCTCTCCACCTCTCCTAGAGATGGCCCACGGGCCGGTTCATTGCGAACCGGAACCGGCCCGTGTGGCACGGGTCGGTTCCGGGTTGTAATTTTCCCAAACCGGCCCGGAACCGGCGGTTCCGGGCCGGTTCGGAACCGCCGGTTGGGAACCGCCGACCTAAGTAAATTAGCGGGAGGATTAAATTACTTCTACGAACCAGAGATTATGAGTTCGGGGACTTGGTTACACTAGTTAATTAAAACTAATGCCCTTTCGGTACCTTAATTTCATGGATATCCTAATTTGGCAACTCAAGCTTGGTTTATTCCTAACACTCTAGTGAGGTGTTCTATTTTTGTATTTTCACATTTTAGATAGAATGCATGGGAGCTCAAGATATAGATTTGACCTCCGGCAGCAATACAGTGGGTAATGATGCAAAGGTGATCACCAGCATATATATACATGTTAAATTATCATGTATATATAAAAATACTAATGTGAGTTTCTTATTCTTCTATTACTGATTCATGAGGTATATTAATTTCGGGATGATTGGGCATATGACTTCGGTATATATATATTTTTGATAAATATATATTTTGACCTATATTCATTGATAATCCGTGCTTGACTCAAGTTTCTTCACATGGCCATGGGCATTGTTGTGGTTTTTGTTGTTAAAAGCTTGGGAAGGAACTTGGCGAATTGTTCTGTCAAAATTATGCATTAACTCGAGAGAGGCTGTTCCAATTCACGGGCTATGTCACTGTTGTCAGTGTTTGCAGATTCCTGGCATTTCAAGTCATGGATCTCCAATCTTCGTCGAGATTTGTGGTGAGTTGACAAAATATGTAGGTTGTGGTATGTGATGCTTGTCGCTTAGGAGCAGTCCTATTTCAGTTTGAGGTGTTAGATTGCAGTGAGATACCTCTTTTGAGAAGAGAAATTGCCAAACTTGAAGCTGTGTAAGACTTCACCTTTTTGTTTTTTGTCCAAACAAGGTTGGATTTGTGCACATTCTATATTAGCAAACCTAGATCTGTGTTTGTGCATAAAGAATGACTCTTGATCGGTTTTCCATGTTAAAACATGATTAAGACATACATTCATTAATGTAATCACCACATGCCATAAAGGGTGCCCACGCAACTGATTAATTAACATTTAAAACACATTTACTTCTTAATAATTAAAGGAAGAGTCACATGAGTTAGTCACGGCCACGGGCCAGTTTGGGCCCGAAACCGTCCTGGTCAAACTCGGAACCCGCCATTGACTGGGCCCATGATACGGAATCAAAATCAGCCCGTGGTCATAAGGGCCCGGTTTCAATTCCTTAAAATTTGGAACCATAATCCGAATTGGCTCGGATCTTGTGGTTCAAACCATCATTTTTGAGGTCGTTGCTCTTTAAATATATATATACGCATTTATTTTTAATAGAGTGTATAAATATTGCTAGTATTTTTGAAGAAAAATGAAGACGATAATTAATTAGGTCCTCCTTATAAAAAATAATAATCAATTAGGTTCAACTATTAGAGCAAGAGCACGACCCAACTTATCCGTATCGATAATTCCTCGATCAAAATCTAAGTCCTCCTCAAGCATGGTGAAGCCAAAGGGGCATACCAGATTTAGCAGAGAAGCGCGGTGCCAACTGCAGGTTCCATAATCACATTTCTCAGGGGCCACCAATCCAAAGTCGCGCAAACAAAGTCATCGTCGACATTCGCAATGGCAGATCGGCCAACAGAAACATTAAGCCGAATAGTAAAGAATGAGAATCATGTTTGATAACTCAAATAATTCTGATTCTGATTATGTTCCCAGAATCAGTTTTAGAGAATCAGAATCAGTTTTAGAGTAAAATCCAGAACAAAAAAAATGTTGGTTCTGAAAAAAGAATCACTTTTGACAATCACAAGATCTGGAGCGAAGCCAGCTGATCATGGGAGAGCCTGCAGAGAAGCAGAATCGATCCTGAATGAGTGAATGTGTTTATTCCCTTGCGTGATACGTTTTTTTTGCTTTTGTAATATGTAAAAGCAAGGAGTAATGATCTGACTTCCCCCTATTAAATGCTCGAATCTGCCACCTCACCCACCTCACGACGAATTGATGGTGAGTAAAAATCTACATAAACTCGAAGGGTAACGCGTCTTCGTGAGTCGGTAAAATTTCTCTTGGGACCACCATCGTTTTAGCTGTCGCGACCTAAAAATTCGGGATTTTCCAAAATTTTTAGGTTAATGGATTACCAAGTTAATAAATGAAATAACTAACCTAGTTCGAGCTCTCCCAAGCTCTACCAATTCGCAATTTAGGTTCAAAAGATTTTTTGATAGGAGTCGCCACTAATCATTTATGGTAGGTCGATTAGAAACCTAAATAAAATAGTGGGAGAACTATTCTATTTCTACGAACCAAAGATTTTAAGTTCGGGACTTGGTTACGCTAATATTTCTATTAACGCCCTTTCGGTACCGATTTCATGAAAATGTTCAATTTGGCAATTTCGATGAATTCTCGCTTGAAATTCAGAGGTGTAATTTTTTAGGGATTTTCTTTTCATGATTTTTTTTTTGGTTTTTATAGATGAAAATTAAAATTCAAGTTGCAAAAATAAAAGATAATTACCGCTATTTCTTTCGAATTAAGTTTCGATCTAAAGCCTGATAGATCGACCCTAAAATTCGAAATACCCGCTATGGAAATAATTCTATCTAAAGCCTGATAGATAGACTTATTTCCATGTATGCTGTTGCGGATTAGGAAATTTTCCAAATCGATTACATTTTGAAATATTTTGGATATCTTTGAGTATCTTCAGAGAATTTTAATTATCACAAGATTATCACAAAATTCCCAAAATATTCACTTTATGATGCAATCTTTCCAATTTAATCACAAGATATATTGCAAGATATACTCATGAATATCCAATGTCCGATTCTAATGTACAAATTCCAAATTAGGCAAATCACACATTGCAAAATCCAAAAAAATGAAAATTTCAATATATGCAAATATGTGCAAGATATGTAAAATATGCTCAGAATTTGCAAGAGAATATTCAGTTTAGACATTTACCTTATCTCGCGAAATTGCTTTCCAAATTTAAATCAAGCTTGGATGATTGTTCCAATCAGCCAAGGTTTGTCTCGTACTGGATCGCACGGGATTGAGGACTCAGCAAGGTGAACCTTCGGTAGCAAATTTGCACCTTTTCCAAGCTAAAAATCTGTACTGTACGCAAAACTTGAATTTGCCCAAAAAAACAGCTCCTTTTGACCCTATCTTCGCTGAAATTTTTCCCGAACACCAAGGGAGTCTAGCACAAGATAGCAGTTAGGTTAGACTTCAATTTGTGATTAAAAATGGGGCTGAATCAATCATGAAGTCGGGCTGATTAGCATCTAATCAACGTCGATGCAGGGCGGACGGGCTGAGCTCGTCACAAGGGCAGTGGAAGACATGGCGGAAGGGACTTCAGAAGAATTTCCAGCGAAAGATAACACCAAAGGATGGGCGACAACGGCATGGGAAACCTTCGTAGGTCTTCATGGAGTCCACTCTCCAATTCTGGACCTCCCTTTTTCACGATTTTCTGAAGTCTCTCTCCTTTCAGAAAACTCTCCATCTGCCGTGTATCAAATTTTTGTGGCCTCTCAATCTTGCCTCTCTCTTTGGCCGTGTCTGACGTTGTGAATTGGCCTCCTCCTTTGACCCTAGAATAAGAGCACATATATATAATGTAATCTTAGGATCAATTATAAGCCGTTAGATCTAGGCTTGATATGCAAGAATAGATTAGGACCCTTGGATGAAATATTCTGAATATTAGAGTCCAAATATAATAAAACACCTCATGAATTTCGGCCAAATAAGAGTAATTAAGGGCCAGCCGAAAATTCACATCTTCTTGGGCTTATCGCGCATTTTTTTTTTGGCTCGAATCGGCTCTTATTAATTAAATGGGTAATTAATTAAAAACCCTAAACATTTTAATGAGCTAAAATGGGCTAAATTAAATCAAATTAAGGTCCAAAAGCCCTCAAAAATTTCGGTACACACACACACATGCCCTAGCCGAAATTTTCATGCACTTGCGAGCTCGTCGTCTGTCAAATTAAGCTCAAATCCTCTGTCAATCCAGAATGCGATGTAATAAAATAAAAATGTTATGCATGAAAAATCATTTTTGCGAGAACTAAAGCTAATTCTCATTTTTTATGCAATATAAATGAAAAGAGAAATCCAAATTTAGGTGTCAACATTAGCGGGTCGCCATAAACTGAGAATGTCTCAAAAAAGGAGTGCGTCAAGCGAATCTCATCAACCTGAACACAAAAAGGGATGTATCACACGAATTTCACATTTAATCGCAGTGCACCTCAACATTGTGCTTTCTAGATAATGTAGGCACTGCTCATATTTTTATAGACTTCCAGACTCAACTCTAATCAGATAGAATTACCAGGTAGGTCTTTCCACATGGTGTCTTAGCAAGGACCAAGGAACACTTTTATGTTATGAACAAATACCGCTGACAATTACACCACAGAATGAAGGAGTTACTGTTCACCGGAGTTACTGTTCCGGCAAGGTTCCGGCGAACGGCGGCGACGCTGCGATTGACGAGATGAGGGCTGTGAGCTGAATATCGGACTGAAATAGGGCCGATTAGGGGCGATTTCGGGGTTCCTAGTGACTAGTCGCGGGTGGAACTCCGACGAGCGGCTTGGACGGCTGAGGAAGGCAGATCGGGGCTGAATAGGTGCGGATCTGGGGCTTGGGGCTGCTGGTGGTGACGAGTAGAGGTGGGGATGGCGTCGGGTGGAAGAAAACCAGAAGTGGAGGAGAAGAAGAAGAAGAAGAAGAAATGAAGAAGAAGAAGAAGAAGAAGAAGAAGAAGAACAAGAAGAAGGAAGAGGAGGAGGCGTGCGTCGGCAAGGGAGAGAGAGAGTGGGGAAAAAAGAATAAAGAATGGGGAAGAATAAAGAATGGGGGTGAGTGGAGTTGGTGGGGGATTAAAAATATGATGGGGTATGGGATGGTGGTAAGTGGGGGAAGGCGTGGAGAGAGAGTGGGGAGAAAGAGAGAGAGAGTGAATAAATTATAAAAAAAAAGGGATGTTACAACTCTCCCCATCTTAGGAAATTTCGTCCTCGAAATTAAATTGCTATTACATTTCTTCAAAAAGAAAAGGATGCAGTTTCTTCATGACTTCCTCGATTTCCCAAGTTGCTCCTTCTTTTCCGTGGTGTTGCCAAACTACCTTGACCAATGGAATTGTCCTGCGTCGAAGTACTTGCTCCTTCCTGTCTATGATCCTCACCGGGCGCTCCACGTATGATACTCGCCCATCCAACTCGATTTCCTCGAAACTTAGCACATGAGCTGGGTCAGGCTCATATTTTCTCAACATCGACACGTGGAAGACGTTGTGTACTTGAGACAGCTTCGGTGGCAACGCCAAACGATATGCTAAGGTTCCAATCCGCTCCCAAAATTTCAAATGGCCCTACATACCTCGGGCTCAATTTTCCCTTTTTGCCAAAACGAGACGTTCCTCTCATAGGTGACACCTTCAAGAACACGTGATCGCCTACGTGGAACTCCAAAGGTCTTCGTCTCCTATCAGCATAACTTTTCTGACGACTCTGCGCTGTCTTAAGTTTATCTCTTATAATCTTGATAGCTTCCACTGACTGCTGTACCAACTCAGGACAGTAATCTTCCTTTTCGCCCACTTCATCCCAACAGATAGGAGTTCTACAAGCTCTGCCATAAAGTGCTTCGAATGGTGCCATTCTGATACTCTGTTGATAACTGTTGTTGTAGGCAAACTCAACCAGATGTAACTGTTCCTCCCAACTACCTTTAAAGTCTAAAACACAGGCTCGCAACATGTCTTCAAGCGTCTGAATTGTCCTCTCAGACTGACCATCTGTCTGCGGATGATAAGCAGTACTGAACTGCAGCTTCGTTCCCAACGCAGTCTGCAGGCTTTTCCAAAACGTGGCAGTGAACTTAGGGTCACGATCCGAAGTGATCGTCACTGGCACTCCATGCAGTCTCACCACGTGCTTTACATAGAGTTCGGCGTATCTATCCAAAGCAAAGTCCTTCCTCACTGGAATAAAGTGTGCTGACTTCGTTAATCTGTCAACCACAACCCAGATTGAATCATGTCCTTTCTGACTCCTTGGCAATCCCATTACAAAGTCCATCGTGATATGCTCCCATTTCCACTCTGGAATCTCCAAGGGCTGCAGCAATCCTCCAGGCTTACAATGCTGAGCCTTGACCTGCTGACAAGTCAAACACTTAGCCACATGCTTGGCTATATTCAGCTTTCATCCATTCCACCAGTAATGTTGCTTCAAATTCTGGTACATCTTCGTGCTACCAGGATGAATACTATAACTGCTTCGGTGTGCTCCCGATAAAATTTCTCCCTTAGACCTTCATCTGCAGGTACGGCACAAGCGTCCTCGAACCGAAGTATCCCATCTCAGTTACTTGAAAATCAGCTCTCCTCTTGGCCGAGTCTTCTTGCAGGATCTTTTGGATTGCAGGGTCTGTCGATTGCAAGGCCTTAGTCTTAGCCTGCACTTCTGGCTCAATCCTCAATGTAGCCATGAGACTTGACAGACGACTCACTTCCAATTTAAAATCTGAGTCTCGTACTTCCTCCAATAGACGCCATTCATGGACCATCATTTGAGCAATTGCCGACTTCCTACTCAGAGCATCTGCAACCTTATTCGCCTTACCAGGATGGTACAAGATCTCACAATCATAATCCTTCAGAAGCTCCATCCAACGTCGCTGCCTCATGTTTTAACTCCTTTTGAAAGAACAAATACTTGAGGCTCTGGTGGTCCGTGTACACCTGAATTTTTCTCCAATCAGGTAATGCCTCCAAATTTTCAACGCAAAAACAATTGCAGCCAACTCCAGTCATGCGTCGGGGTAATTCAACTCATGGGGCCTCAACTGGCGAGACGCATACGCCACTACTCTCCCATATTGCATCAACACGCAACCCAAGCCTTTGAATGACGCATCACTGTAGATCTCAAAACCTCCGGGACCAGACGGAATCGTCAAAACAGGAGCAGTAGTTAGTCTATGCTTAAGCTCTTGAAAACTACTCTCGCACTTGTCTGTCCATTCGAACTTCTCTCCTTTCTTCAATAGACGCGTCAGAGGCACAGTTATCGCCGAAAATCTCTCCACGAAGCGCCTATAATAGCCTGCCAAACCCAAAAAGCTTCGAACTTCTGTCACTGTCGTGGGTCTTGGCCAATCCATGACTGCTTCAATCTTCGATAGATCTACAGCAATCCCTTCACCAGACACCACGTGGCCTAGGAACGCACCGAGCTAACCAAAATTCGCATTTACTGAACTTGGCGTACAACTGGTGCGCTCTGAGGGTTTCCAAAACTGTCATCAAATGTTGTTCGTGATCCTCTAGACTTCTTGAGTACACCAGAATGTCGTCTATGAATACAATGACGAACTATCCAAAAACTCCTTAAATACTCTATTCATCAAGTCCATGAAAGCTGCAGGAGCGTTCGTCAGGCCAAATGGCATCACAGTGAACTCATAATGTCCATAGCGCGTCCTGAATGCCGTCTTCGGAATATCTTCCTTTTTTATCCTCAACTGATGGTATCCCGTCCGCAGATCGATCTTAGAAAATACCGAAGCTCCCTGCAGTTGGTCAAACAAATCATCAATCCTCGACAGTGGGTACTTGTTCTTTATCGTCACCTGGTTCAATTGCCGGTAGTCGATACACAACCTCAACGAGCCATCTTTCTTCTTCACGAATAATACAGGTGCTCCCCATGGTGACACACTGGGGCGGATAAATCCTTTATCAGAAACTCCTGCATCTGCACCTTAAGTTCTTTAAGTTCCGACAACGCCCATTCTATACGGTGCTTTAGATATCGGTCCGTCCCAGGAGCTAGTTTCAA
>JAGVVM010001138.1:0-21430 GCA_019149425.1 Psidium friedrichsthalianum | reverse complement strand
ATTTGCATCGCAGCCAACCACAGGTTGAATGTGCACAGGGAAACGCATCCTTATAGGTAACTGGTCAACTACACAACCTATGTTATAATCCTGTTCATCCAGATAACTATATTTCCGGTGGGATCGCTGATCGCTTTGCTAAACAGACCTCCTTAGTGGAACTTCCTCAGCTTAATCTGCGGTGTGGGGCTTGATTTACTTCATCAGGAATAGTTTCAACCATAGGATCCTGAAGCCAACAGGCACAGTCTCGGTATGGGAACTCCATAACAGTCTGTGTGGAAGAGAAAACGATACAGTATTTCCCGCCGTACTGTCACTTCAATAGTCTCTGAACAGGTACCCTTTTCGGCCACTTCGAATTCCAGAAACTTCGCTGTCTGTGACTCTACAATCCTTTGGCCTCCATTAGGATTGTAAAATCTGTATCCTTGGAATGATCTGGATAGGATACAAAATAGCACCTTGTGGTCTTGGATCCAACTTATCAAAGTGGATTATACAGCTTCACTTCTGCAGGACAACCCCAGACCTTCAAATGATTCAGGCTGGGTTTACGTCCAGTCCATACTCAAAAGGAGTCAGTGGAGCAGCCTTAGTGGGAACTCGATTCAGTATATATAGCGCTGTCTTCAAGCTTCACCCCATAGGAACTTAGGCAGGTTGGTCCTACTTATCATACTCCTCATCATATCCATTAAGGTGCGATTTTACCTTTCGGCCACACCATTCTGTTCAGGGCTCCCAGGCATAGTAAACTGAGCTACTATCCCAGAATCCTCTAAGTATTTGGCAAATGGCCTTTAAGCTGTCCAGCATCGCCATGTCTGCCATAATACTCACCACCACGGTCAGATCTCACAACCTTGATGACTTTTCCCAACTGTTTCTCGACTTCAGTCCGAAATATCTTGAATTTATCAAGAGACTCAGACTTTTCTTTAATCAAGTACAGATAACCATATCGGGAATAATCATCAATAAATGTGATGAAATAATAATTTCTACACAAGGTTGGAGTATAGGGCCACTTATATCAGTGTGTATGACCTCCAATAGGTCAGAAGTTCGAACTGCACCTTTTTCTTTATTTTGGTCATCTTTCCTCTACAACAGTCTACACAAGTTTCCAGGTCATCTTTAAGAGTAGGTAAAATGTCGGCTTTTACGAGCCTTTCTACTCTATCCCTGGAAATGTGACCAAGGCGTTTATGCCACAATGCGTAAGACTGTTCTTTAGGTAGAGGCCTTTTGGAGATAACCCTTTCGGCTGTATAAGCTACGTATATGTCGTTGGGAGTTAAACACAATCTGTACAATCCATTGGACATGTTGCAACACCCAACCTTATTTGAATTATAGAACATAGAAACCACACTGTTCTTTATTTCAAAAGAGTAACCACACATGTCCAAACAAGATACAGAAACCAAGTTCCGTCTAAAGGAAGGTACATAGAAAGTGTTTCTTAACATCAAATTGAAACCAGACTCTAGAATCAAAATGACATCTCCCACGAACTCAACAGCAGCTTTATTATTATCTCCCACTATGAGCTTTGACTCATCCTGATTTGGCTTCCTCCGGTTTATGAACCCCTGTATGGTAAATGCAACATGATTAGTCGCACCACTATCTAGCCACCATGAATTGGATGGGGCTTCAGATAGATTGGATTCACAAACCAGTGCCAAAGAATCAATACCTGTCTGCTCACGTTTAGATAGCCAGTTCTTATATTTAGCGCAGTCTTTCTTCATGTGACCCCTTTTTTGCAAAAGAAACATCGGTCACCATCCTTCTTAAAGGATGCTTTCTTTCGACCCAATTTTCAGATTGACCAGTGGTGGGACGAGTATCTTTATGAGTATGAGGTTTAGGCCCCTTGCCCTTCCTATTAGTGGAACTAGTGGCAACCATGGCAAAGTTCCCTCCATCTTTCTTCAATTTTTCTTCCTTTGATACCGCTCTAGAGATCAAATCATTTATAGACCAAGCCTCATCCTGTGAGTTGAAGTTGGTCTTGATGATCCCAAACTCAGAGGGAAGGGTATTCAGGGCTTGATGCACCAACACATTTTCAGGGATTACTGTACCTAAGGCATTTAATTTTGTATGCAAATCCAGCATTCTTAGGATGTAATCCCTAACACCTCCTATACCCGTATACTTCATATTAAAAAGTTGCTGGATGAATGTTCCAACCTCAGCATTAGAAAATACTCGGTACCTGGCTTCCAGGGCTTCCATCATTTGTTTGGCGGTGCAGTCAGTTGGGAGGCCGCTCTTCAAATGTTCCTGTATGGATCTCTTCAATGACAGCAAGCAGATCCTGTTGCTCTTTTCCCAGGCGGCAAAATGCGCCTTTTCAGGCCCTGCACTGGTCTCCTCGAGGTCAGCAGGTCTATCTTCATTAAGAGCAATATGAACATCAGCCAGTTCCATATCAAACAGAAAATCCTCCCTCCATTTCTTGAAGTTTGAACCATTCAGAACCTCTATGGTAACGGAGTTGCCATTCACAGAAAAGGTGACTGAAAAATAAGCAATATTTACCATTAGCATTATGTAAGCACAGTGTAACTTTAAATCCTTAAAAGTACACATTTCAGAGAATTACACACATCATCATATAATCACCTTTGGGCAGAATACATGACATGCAATTGTAAATTCCCTACATGACAACGACCATGAGAATGTATTCCAATTTTTCGTGAAACACCACCTTTGGGTGTATGAATCACTAGAATCGGTCACTTCCAATTATATGTTGTTCATGTACCCCTCCATGGTCTGACACACAATCACCTCCTTTGGGAGTATGACCATGTATCAAAACAGGAGACATCCCACCACAATGTGAGACTGATATTTCTCCAATTCAACTGAGTGTGCCACTTTGGCGGTCACAACCCAATCAAATCTTTGAAACTCTCTCACACCAGGGATATAAACTTCATGCCTTACATTTGCCATGTGGTGTGATTTCAAACTTGATGACATGGGCAATTGTCATTGAAATCACAACCAGTGCTAATGGAATTGCTTCACTCATTTGTGAGTCTCAATTTTTGTCAGTGCTCAATTAAATTCTACACATTCCTTATGTGTATTCTATAATTGAGCCAACCATATTATTCCCAAAAACCATATGGAAATAATCAAACAAAATGAAAATGACGAAAATGCCCAGTATTTTATACTTGCACAAGGGTTTTTGACTTTTTCAAGACCTTAGAAGGCTCAAAAAATTAAATTGAATATACCACAGTGTAGGGAATTTCCATACGAGCACAAGGTGAAAAAATCACCCAATCTAACGCCGCACGCGCCCTCACGCGCCGCCAGAAGGCCCGTGAGGCGCGTGAGTCTCACGCGTCACACGTGCGAGGCACGCCAGCGACCGTTGACCGTTGACTACGGTCAACGGTAACGGCCGTTAACGGTCAACGGTCAAACCGTTAACGGTCAACGGTTGACCGTTGATCGGTCCACCGTTGACCAGGTCGGGTTGACCCGGTTAAACCGGGTCGGTGTCGGGTGGACTCGGTCGACGACCGGGCGGCCGCCACGCGGGGTCCCGAGGCTTTCGCCACGTGGCGCCGTTGCAAAGGTGCCACGTGGCGAGCGGCGCCCCTCAGTGACGTTAGATGACGTCACCGACACATTTAATATGTGTCGGGCGCGTGAGCGTCACACGCGGGAGCGTGAAAACCACGCGCCGGCGCGTAAATCTCACGCGCCTGGTCTTCGGCGCGTGAAACCCACGCGTCCCGCGGCCGATCCTTTAGGCCGCGCGTGGCGGTGCGTGGGAGTCAATGGCGGCCGGCGACCCATCAAAATGCTCGTCTCGACGAGACGAAGCAAATATGCCATCAAAATCAGATTTCAGCATGCCAAAATTCACGAAATCAAGGCAGAAGAACCATATGTGCTAAGACCGAGCTACGGCGGCTCTGATACCAGCTGTTGGCCGGCGTTCCGACCTTTCGTCGACTACACGACACCCTAGGACCACCGCATTCGCGTTTTAACAACAAAATAGCCAAGAAATCGAGTGGCGTACCTGATTTCGTATCCATGGTCGATCGACCCGCAAAAAACCGACAAATCGAGCTAGGACTCTTCCCCTTTATGCCCTCCGGACCGCCTGGGCGTCGATGGATCGGCCTCCACCTCGTCACTCTCTCTCTCTAGTGAGCCTTATGGAGGAATGATGGAGGAGGAAATGGCATGTTTGAGGGCTAAATGGGGGGGTCCTAGCCATATATTAAACTTCCGGCTAGGCCCATTCCATCACGGGCCGGCCAGAATTCGGCCCACACCAACCAGGCTCATAATCGGCCCGTTAAGAAACCTCAAATCCTTCCTTTATTAAACCAATACCGTATATGGTAAATTAATACCGTTAACGGTCAATCACAATTCCAATTAAGGCGAGCCCATCTCGGAAAAACTTCTAACAATGTGATGATATCCGATCTCTCCCCCCCCTCCTCTTTCTTTTTTTTTTTGTTTTAAAAGAATCGGTGACAGCTCAAAGAGGATCTCCTACGTATCGGACGGATTCTGAGATTGCTTTCTGGGCCAACTTTGCAGAAATTATTATCGCCTCTTGCTCCCAGTTCTTTACATTTGCTCCCCCCATCATGCACGAATATCACGGATTGTGCTGAGCCATCAAATCTTCGTCAACAGACTAAAGGTTTCCAAAATTCAATCTCCTTATTGGAGAACCCACGTCTGATTGTAGGCCACTCTAGATGAATTATAGACTTATTCCCAATTAATCAAATTCTAAACCATTCAATTAAGTCCATCAATCGTCGACCTGATAATAGGCGCAAACTGTATGGGCCGTGGGGCCTCCTTGACCGTGTGTGCCCATGACTGACCAAGTCTGTTTCTATTGCGGCTCAATTACAATGCAAATTGCAATGCATGATTGTCAAAACATTAAATATGAATGCCGAATTTAGTTTGCTCAGGAAAAAAACATTCTACAAAACTCACCATAATAGGGACCAGGTTCTGCAAGCTAGCAAATTTTCCTCGTAGGTTGTGTTTCTGTGATGCACGTGTTCATTGTTTAACTTCAGGAGAAACTTACAACCTTTTAGACAGATAGCAAGGTCTTGCAGAGAACGAAAGCAATTCACACCGTGCTTAATTGAAAGAATATTAGACTTTCTAACACAATAGCAAGTGAAATTATTGTTTTGCATCGAGAAAAATCGCTAGCAAATCAAACACATGAAGCTAAAAAAACAGGAATCATGAACATATGCATAGCTCCTTAGGTGTCAATAAACAACAAGGTAATGCGAATCAAAAAAGGTTCATGATCTTCCGTGATGCACGTGTGTTCATTCAGTTTCTGTGATGCACGCGTTCATTGTTTAATTTTGGGAGAAACGGAAGGCAATTCACACTATGCTTAATTGAAAAGCTAAAATTTATTTTTTTTTAAAAAAAACTCTTTTGTAGATAAGAGATGAAAAACATTAAAAATTATTTTCTTAATATAAGGGAATGAAAAAAACCTGTACCGGCGCCTCTGGAATGGTCAACGGTGGCAGTGCGCCCATACCATTCTCTTTTGTGTTTTTCTTCAGTTTTGTTTTGTTTAAGTGAAATTTTTCTTTCGTTTTATTTTTTTAAAACCATTTAAAAAAAAGTAAAATAAAAATTGAAAAATGAAGATAAAAATATAAAATAAAAAAATATTAAAATACTATTTAAAGTTGTGTTGCGTCAACTTTAGCTACAGCGCAGGATGGCAATATCCACATCAGCGATTCTGAGCCAAAATTGGATGGAAGGACTCAATTGGCATGAAAAAAATTTATGACTCAATTGACAAAATTAAAAGGTTTTAGAACTGAATTGACAAAGCGCAATAGGTTGATTTTTTTGGACGATTTTCGCAATCAATATTCAACAATCTAGACTTATCCAACTTTGTTAATTTCGTCAAACATTGTCATCTAAACATAGACAATTGGTGGTGTATTTACAGTATAGTACAGTAAAAACATGTCAAAAGAGAGCGGATGGAAGTGAGAGGCAAAAATATGGTAAAAAAAAAAGAGGAGTTTGATTACATCATACGGGAAAGATGGACCACAACCTCGGTCCGCGCTTATTCCCTTGAACGCATTATATGACAGGACAATCATGTTTGAAGAAAATGGTTAAATTACATAAATAAAGAGAAAAAAGAAGAAAAAAAAAAAAAGAAAATCTGCTGATGCACAAGTTTAAACATGTATTCGTCATCGCAATTAACTATGTCTGCCAGATTCAGGAACGTAAACATACCGACGACCTATTTTTACAATTGCCGTTGAATTAGAAAAAAATTAAAATTGTTTCAATCATGAAGTAACTTCTTGATAAAATGACATAAATAGCTCTCGAACTTTGACCAAAAAACAATATGATTCCTGAAATTTAAATCTGTTCCTCGCAATCCCTAATTTGAACTAATGGAAGGACAATTACCGAGCATTTTTGTATAGTTCAAAAATTAAGTTTGAATATATTATCAAAGTTAGAGATCATGTTTGAACAAATAAAAATTCAAGGATCACGTTGCATGTTAAACTAAGTTCAGATACTTCATGATCAAATAAAAGTTAAGAAAAGTATCTACATATTGGGTAAATTCATTAATCATTTATGTCATATCTTTATATATATATATTATATATATATATATATATATATATATAGATTGAAGGAGTGTAGGGAAACACTTAAAACAGCGTGCGCAAGATATTGCGGCCGTGTTTTCTTCACGTCTGATCCTTTTTGGACAAAGCGTATGTGCACCAAACACATTATGCCCACATGGGGTTTCCACGAAATGCGAAACTAATTGAATATAGGGGCTCGGTACGTAACCCTCAAGTAGTGGCTTTTTGCCCAAGGGTTCACACGACGGGGCCAGCCATGTTATACGTATTGTTTTGTGAAGAGGATGGAATCTACATGGCAGAATTAAAAATGATATAGAATCTATGACCATTTAGGGAAAATTTTCAAACATGTTCCAGACAATCAGGAACAGCTTCATCTAGGTTTCCCACAGATTATCATTTTTTTTTCTTGCAACAAAGCAATTTATATACGTGTGTTGATGTGTGGTAGAAGTTTCAAGTGAACACCTCCAGGCAGGTTTCTCGATATTAGACCCCAGCAGAAACCTCCAGAAATTCATTATTGTGAAGACACTGAAGGCTAGGATCAGCACAGATCTTCAATGGCTATATGTATAGCCTGTTGGAGTTCTCCGAGGGTGGAATCTAGGACAGTCCGCTGAGCAGCATGCAGGGACTTTTCACGGTTTCGGATAGTTCTTTCGGAACTGATGCCATATAGACAGTCTTGAGATTGTTATCAGCACCAATCTCGTAGAATAACTTCATCATAATTTTGAAGTGCTTGTCAAGGTCACGCTTGTCAAGGGAGCAGCACTTTCTTTCAAAATACTCCTTCCGCTTGAGGTCCACTAATTTTGGACTCGTCCACGAAGTAGGTATGGATGATGATGATGGCATTTTCCAAAGGAGTTTGAAAGGAATGCGATCTGGTCTTGCTCTCCATGAGAGCCCACTAACGCTTTAAGGATCCCGTTAAAACGGGTTGTGAAATCCAGAAGGGATGCATAGGTGTCATGATCTTGAAGTTCCCTGGCCAAAAAGCCATGCATGGAACTCTGAATACGATCGGGCCACTATAAATGGGGACATCAATCCAGGGTGAAGTATTTCATGGAAGGATTTGGGCTTTGTGCAAGAGGAGGGATATTATCATCGACAGGGTCGACAATAGGTCATCCACTGGATCAGCCATAAAAATAGCTGAGGGAAGATGGTACTTTTATGTATCGAAACTTTCCAAATGTCCGAGTCAGAAGACTCAGATGCTGTGTGCTGATATTGTACCTGGGACACAGTGGGAATTGCTCCTTCGCTTGCTGTATGAGAAATCCCTTCGATGGGATTTGAAATCATCTGGACTGCTGGTTTTGATTCTGGGGTTTGATCAGAATCTTCTGGATCTTTTTCCAGTTTTCTGTCGCCACTGATCTTCTTGCTCCTTTGTTCATCTGGCTTCCGCCTGTTTGAGTTGCTCTTTCTCTGAGTCTTTTCAACCTTAGAGAACTCGAAGGGGGAACAAGAGAGCTTCGTGGGACGATGCCATAGGAATCATCTAGGCGTAATGTGTGCATTCTGTATGGGAAGGTAGGACCAAACAAACTGGTCTCTACTAAGTTTGTTGGCACTTGTAATGGCGGTCGGAGGGTGAGGCTTGGTTGCGGCTTCAAGCTGTTGCTGAAGCATACGAATCTGGTTTCTGAGCCTGTTGATCTCTGGAGTCTGATCTTCTAGGTAGTGATGAGGGATTCTGCCTTGTTCCAGTAGAGTCAATCGTTTCTGGAAATCCTCGATCATTTTTTTAATCAAGGAGACATCAGTGCGTACCTCATTCAAAACCATGTTTTGGGCCAAGGCATTTTCAGACTGCCAGTTTAGGGTTGTTTCAACGGGTCGGTCCCGGCTTTGTGTCCGAGGAAAGACATTTTCTTTCGCAGGGATCTTAGGGGTGTGGTAGTATTTTCTGTCCATGTCTACGAACGGCTCAGGTGGAGGGAAAGTTTAAGGTTGGATTGGCGGGTTGTTGGAAGAGGTGGAAAGTCTTGGGGATTAAACATCCGAATGGAGTGTTTCGGAGTCTGGAGAGAAGGTGGTTAGGAAGCTGGATCTTTGCAGCTGAATTTTCAGGATTTTTCTGGATCCATTTAAGAATGGGCTTATAGAAAGGAGATGTAATGGTACTTGCCTTAGGGGGTTCCTGTGTGGAGAGACAAGCTTCTGGCTAGGTAATGGATTGAAGTGATGCCAGGGCCAGGTCACTACTCCCATCTTGGGCTGTAGCGCCCCTGACCGAGACTTAGTTCTTGGATGGGACATCCTTCACCAAATTAAAAGTCAGAATCTTTCGGGAGGAATCAAATTAAATCCCAGGTAAACAGTTCACTGATCTTCAAAGGCTTTACTCCATTCACCACAGCTCTTTGATCCCATCATCCAGTCTCTCAAAAACCTGTGTGCTGATAACCATGCCCATTTCATGACCAAACACCAATCCCCCCTTGGAAGAACCCCGAGTTTTTTGTCAAGCTTCCTTTCAGAACTGACCAAGAGGTCAATCCCACCAGAGCTACTCACTTGGGATGATCCCAAAGAACTTCGGCTGGCAGAAGCCGCAAGTGTGAAGACCTACTGAAACCAGGGTCTCATCGAACCAGTTGATCCCTGTAAATCCCAGTGGGCATGTGAAGCTTTTTACGTCAATAAAAGGCTGAACAAATAGGTGGAAAGCTCAGGCTTGTTGTGAACTACCAGCCCTTAAACACTTTTCTCAAGGATGATAAATTCCCCTTGCCTCATAAAAACTCATGATTTTCTAGCCTGGTTAATGCTCGAGTTTATTCTAAATTCGACCTGAAATCGGGATTTTGGCAACTGGGTATTCACCCAGAAGACCGTTTTTAAGACGGGCTTTGGATCCCGAAACCATCATTACCAATGGGACCGTCCTTCCTTTCGGTCTAAAAACCGCCGTCCATCTTTCAAAAGGCCATGTGTAAGATTATTCCAGCCCATCCTCCATCAGGCCCAGATTTATGTGGACGATATCCTGCTTTATAGCTCGGATGAACAGTCACATGTTCTTTGCTAGAAAAGTTTGCCTCACTGGCCCATTCTCATGGCATCATGCTCTCGGAAAAGAAGATGCAACTGGCGCAAAAGAGATCGAATCCTTGGAATGCAATGGACGAAAGAACTTATTGTCCAAAGCCGCATATTGCAGAAGAACTTCTCAGATTCCCACAGAAGCTTTCACGGAAAGAGGTCCAGGTTTTCCTCGGAATTGTGAATTATCTCCGGGACTTTGTTCCGAAGATCGCGACTCATCTCAAGCCCCTTCAAGAGATGCTGAAAAAGGAACCCCCCATGGGGAGAAAGGCAGACTAAGGCAGTTGCTTTTCTGAAGAAGCGACTTCAAGATCTACCTCCTTTAACAATTCCATCCGATGGAAAAAGGATTCTGCAGACTGACGCCAGTGACACTCACTGGGCAGCAATCCTAATAGAAGAAAAGGATGGTACCCGACGCATCTGCGGGTACAAAAGCGGATGTTTCACACCAGCGGAGATGCATTACCATTCAACCTTTAAAGAAATACTGGTGGTAAAGAATGGTATAAAGAAGTTCGAGTTCCACCTCATCGGCGTCCACTTTCTCATAGAAATGGACATGGCGTCTTTTCCTCAAATGATCAAGTTTAAACAGCGCCAGATCCCTCATTCTCAACTCCTACGGTGGACAGAATGGTTCTCCAAGTATTCGTTTGAGACTAAACACCTCAAAGGAGAACAGAACGTACTAACTGATTTCCTGTCTCGTCCCAGGAAAATGGAAGCTGTTCGTATGTACGTGAAACGTCGATACATAGGCCCTCATAGGTATGAGACGCAAGACATCCAGAGGACTTGGGTAATGTTTCAATACCCGCCTGAAGTCAGAGACATTATTCAAGAAGGCCGTTTTCATGATCTCCATGGAATCCTCACTATCTCCTGCTACTGAGACGCCTGCTCATGTTACTGTTCCACTTTCACTTTCCCCTCCTCCAGATCTCAAACACTCTTCAGCCTCCAAGATAGATTACCTCTACGAAGTAACTTATCATGAGGATGCAAAAATCTCCGAAACCCAACTTCCCATCATGAACCCTTATGCAACCTTTGCTAGACCACCATCTTTTTCACCCATCCGAACCATAAAGGAACTCATCAAACACACTCCTAAGGCTGTTAAGGAGTATGTTCAGTCGTCTAAATTTGACCAGCATCCTATTATGGCTTCAATGAACGAACAGTTCATAACCTTATCCATTCCCCCAGAGTTTCCAACCCAGTGGATACGACAGGGCTATTCCCATCTCCATTTTGGAGCTATACGGGTAGCACTTTCGTTTCATGGCCGAAAAGGTCTTCCGTTGTAGCACGTGTTGCACTCCTTGATACTCGTTTCATACAGTACCAGCATGCTTGCATCGGTACTATCCAAACCACTCTAATGCCGGAACTGTCTTCGTGACTCTTTTCCCGAACTTCAATATGGCCCTTGCTGACCCAAACCTTCTTTCAGCCTTGAAAATCCAGATCCAAATTACCGAAGTGGAACAAACTCCAGGATCTATAGCGGCTACCTTACACTATCAGATGGTGTATAGGATCCAAAACCATGCTATAGACCTCAATCTTCCCGGATCTGATGAAGCACTAGTTATAAACGTGACGAACAACCAGACTTCATGTGTCTTCGTTCCAAAGCAAATCCCCCGAGAAAAGCTTTTGCAACTGTTACCAGACACCTGGGTGACAAACTATGAACGGATCCATCATCAACCACCGCCTATCCAGACAACAGACCCGGTGTATGCCAGAGAGAAGGAAGGAGAGGTGACGATCACCTTTCCAAAAGAGAAGCCAGAATCACTATTTCCAAGGCTTCCTACCATCCTGTGTTTCACACCATGCCCGACGGAGCCATTTTCTACCCAGGAGCCAGACTCGAAGCAGAACGTCCAGTCCTTCGACACTTTGGGACGTCCGATTCATGCCTTCAAAGATTCTTCAAGCCACTGCTTTTGGGACCCATTTTGTCCATGTGATTCATGCTCCAAGCCCGTCGAACCCTCTTCTCCAAAGAAAAAGAATGACCCATTTTACCAGAGATACTTGGATGGTGACCCCACCATCGGTCCTCTTGGTGAAGATGGAGGAAGATTCCAGTACATGGTGGCATATGACAAACCGAGACCATAGAAACCTAGCCAGAAGCTTGTCTCTCCACCACAGGAACCCCCTAAGGCAAGTACCATTACATCTCCCTTCTATAAGCCCATTCTTAAATGGATCCAGAAAAATCCTGAAAATTCAGCTGCAAAGATCCAGCTTCCCAAACCACCTTCTCTCCAGACTCCGAAACACTCCATTCGGATGTTTAATCCCCAAGACTTTCCACCTCTTCCAACAACCCGCCAATCCCAACCTCAAACTTTCCTCCACCTAAGTCGTTCGTAGACATGGACAGAAAATACTACCACACCCCTAAGATCCCTGCGAAAGAAAATGTCCTTTCCTCGGGACACAAAGCCGGGACCGACCCCGTTGAAACAACCCTAAACTGGCAGTCTGAAAATGCCTTGGCCCAAAACATGGTTTTGAATGGGGTACGCACTGATGTCTCCTTGATTAAAAAAATAATCGAGGATTTCCAGAAACGATTGACTCTACTGGAACAAGGCAGAATCCCTCATCACTACCTAGAAGATCAGACTCCAGAGATCAACAGGCTTAGAAACCAGATTCGTATGCTTCAGCAACAGCTTGAAGCCGCAACCAAGCCTCAGCCTCCGGCACCGCCATTACAAGTGCCAACAAACTTAGTAGAGACCAGTTTGTTTGGTCCTACCTTCCCATACAGAAGCACCATTACGCCACAGATGATTCCTATGGCATCGTCCAACGAAGCTCTCTTGTTTCCCCTTCGAGTTCTCTAAGGTTGAAAAGACTCAGAGAAGAGCAACTCAAACAGGCGGAAGCCAGATGAACAAAGGAGCAAGAAGATCAGTGGCGACAGAAAACTGGAAAAGATCCAGAAGATTCTGATCAACCCCCAGAATCAAAACCAGCAGTCCAGATGATTTCAAATCCCATCGAAGGATTTCTCATACAGCAAGCGAAGGAGGCAATTCCCACTGTGTCCCAGGTACAATATCAGCACACAGCATCTGAGTCTTCTGACTCGGACATTTCGGAAAGTTTCGATACATAAAAGTACCATCTTCCCTCAGCTATTTTTTATGGCTGATCCAGTGGATGACCCTATTGTCGACCCTGTCGATGATAATATCCCTCCTCTTGCACAAAGCCCAAATCCTTCCATGAAATACTTCACCCTGGATGATGTCCCCATTTATAAGTAGGCCCGATCGTATTCAAGAGTTCCATGCATGGCTTTTGGCCAGGAACTTCAAGATCATGACACCTATGCATCCCTTCTGGATTTCACAACCCGTTTTACGGGATCCTTAAAGAGTTAGTGGGCTCTCATTGGAGAGCAAGACCAGATCGCATTCCTTTCAAACTCCTTTGAAAAATGCCCTCATCATCATCCATACCTACTTCGTGGACGAGTCCAAAATTTAGTGGACCTCAAGCGGAAGGAGTATTTTGAAAGAAAGTGCTGCTCCCTTGACAAGCGTGACCTTGACAAGCACTTCAAAATTATGATGAAGTTATTCTACGAGATTGGTGCTGATAACAATCTCAAGACTGTCTATATGGCATCAATTCCGAAAGAACTATCCGAAACCGTGGAAAAGTCCCTGCATGCTGCTCAGCGGACTGTCCTAGATTCCACCCTCGGAGAACTCCAACAGGCTATACATATAGCCATTGATGATCTGTGCCATAGACGGGAGCTATTCCGAAAGTACATGAAGGAGAATCACCAAATCCGGGACGCTTGTGACAAATCTCATTGGAAAATTAAATGTCCCAGAAACTGTGACGGTTTGGACTGCACCAAGTCCAAAAAATCCAGGCATTATCGGAAAGGATATAAGAGTTCTAGACGTGATTCTGGAAAACCCAGAAAGAGAAGTGGAAGTATTTGAGAAGAAAGTTGCACAAGACATCCTTCAAACAAGGCAAATCTGACAAATGCTTTGTGTGCAACAAAAGGGGCCACTATGCGAAGAATTATCCCAAAGCTCCACCATGTAACTGTTCTTTGCTAGAAAAGTTTGCCTCACTGGCCCATTCTCATGGCATCATGCTCTCGGAAAAGAAGATGCAACTGGCACAAAAGGAGATCGAATTCCTTGGAATGCAATTGGACGAAAGAACCTATTGTCCAAAGCCGCATATTCGTTTGAGACTAAACACCTCAAAGGAGAACAGAACGTACTAGCTGATTTCCTGTCCCGTCCCAGGAAAATGGAAGCTGTTCGTATGTACGTGAAACGTCGATACATAGGCCCTCATAGGTATGAGACGCAAGACATCCAGAGGACTTGGGTAATGTTTCAATACCCGCCTGAAGTCAGAGACATTATTCGAGAAGGCCGTTTTCATTATCTCCATGGAATCCTCCAAATGTACCACCGAGAAGTCACAGAGACCTACTATGGACTCATGTTCCACGACTTCGACACCAGGTACCCTTTCATAAAGCCTTTTAGATGGGACCCCCGTCTTCCTTTCTCAGAGGACCAGAAATGGCTCTTTTGGCTCCTCATGCACTTCTATACGATAGCTATAGAATTTCCTACAGAGCAGTTATACCAAGTTATTCGACGAGCCATGCGAAATGAGATTGGAGATCCAAGCATGAAGATGTTCATGCAGATGTTATTATGGTTTCAGACCATCCAGTCATGGGACAGATTCATCTCCACACACAATAGAATTGGGAGGCCTAAACCTGAACGGAACACAATTATTCTGTTTCACCGGCCGTGGACCTTTTTGAACTCTGCAGGCTATGGAGAAGTTTCAAGTGAACCACCTCCAGCAGGTTTCTCGATATTCAGACCCCAGCAGAACCTCCAGAAATTCATTATTGTCAAGACACTGAAGGCTAGGATCAGCACAGATCCTCACGAATATCGAAGCCTACAGCATACTTTATGCGAGATGAACGGACAGATCCCGCCACAAATTTGGCCTATGGATCCGGCTATCCCAGTACCATGGGAACAGCCAGCACCAGCTGTCCTGCCAGTAGACGCTCCCATGAACGACATGAATGACTCACAAGACCCTTACACACTTGATTCCCCATGGAATCAACTTGCCGACACTACCGACACCCCCGACACCAAGATATGATGAAGGTACCAGCTCCACTGCACCACCTGCACTCACTACTGAACAGCAATATTGGTGGGACATTTACCAAAGCCACAGGAACGGCGACAATACCAATCGTACCCCTAGCCATGCCTCGGACTCGGAAGATTAGACTAAAGGCGCACTGTTTACCTGTCTATGTTTGTCTAAAGTTTGAATAATGTGGACTTTTGACCCACTGGTCTTGGCCTGCGTGCCCTTATCCACCAGCTTGTCAGTCTTATGTCTATCGTGTCTGTAAATTATTTCGGGCTTTTCCTGTATCGTCGGTGGAGTCTTAACTCCTCTTCGCCCCTCCTCTATAAATGGAGTGGCTTGCTATATTGTAAGGGCAGAAGACCCTCTATCCTGAATTTAGAGCGTGCATTTCCCAATCATGTTCTAATTTCATTTCCCTCTTCCTTACCTATGGCCTCTTGGCTCGCAAAATAAATCCAGATTAGTAGGTACTCCTCGAAGCATCCTGATAGTATCCTCTGCACTCGCCTGTCATCCGGATCTTGTGTACGAGAAAGGGACCCTGGATCCTGCATTTCTTGGCATAAGATCTTTGGTTCAAGTTCTCCAGGACACTAATAGGGAATCCCTTGACCGTTCGCCAGGTGGGCATTTTGGGTGGGGATACCATACCTGTGTCTGGAGTTCTTGATCCATCGACTCGGAGCTTTGATTTGTATGTTCTCAGACATTCTGATCGGTGTGTGAAGCAAAGCTCCACCATGGTATCAGAGCCATCGAGCGAGTTTCCCTGCTATATCTGTATTACTTTTGCTTGCTAATGCCAGAAGTAAGGAACCTTTTACATCATGACTTCCCCCGAATCCTTACTATCTCCTGCTACTGAGACGCCTGCTTATGTTACTGTTCCACTTTCACTTTCCCCTCCTCCAGATCTCAAACACTCTTCAGCCTCCAAGATAGATTACCTCTACGAAGTAACTTATCATGAGGATGCAAAAATCTCCGAAACCCAACTTCCCATCATGAACCCTTATGCAACCTTTGCTAGACCACCATTGGTATCAGAGCAGGAAAACACGTGGGTCTCGCTCCACGTTGAGCTCATAAATAGCTAATGGTATATATATTCTTTTTTATTTGTAATTAAGTGATGTAACGAGAGGTACGTAATGCTAATTGTAGTGGAATTTTCTACTGGACATTGTCATACCCTGATTCTCGAGTACGTGCCATCCCTATCAAACGCCTTAGGTAAAAAAGAATAGTGTCCCAGGTACACTAAGGACCAAACGAAAATTTCTACACAAGTGGAAGCATTTAAAATTCCCAGACATAAAATAGACAGGAATAACAGAGTAGGAAATTCCATAACCATTAATTAACCAAATATTCTAACACATCAGCAAAAGTAGAGGATCGCTAACCCTACATAGCTATGCAAAATAAATACAACCCATTCTTCGAGGCGGCTCCCTAAGACCAGCAAAAAGATAAATGGGTCAAAAAGGGTCAGCTATTCATTTACTTTCAAAAGAAAAGCCACTATACCATCATCCTCATCATCATTGAGAACCTGAAAATGGTAACGCACAGTAGGTGAGAAATGAATCTCAGTGAATCGGCCACCTAACTCGACTAAGGCGTTGATTCACTCAGGCGACCAAAACAATAATACATCATAAGAGCATAGATTCAATCACATACAAGCTTATCATAATTTGGATCACATGCAAGCAAACTCGCCCGAAAATAATAATTATATATTCCAAACAAACCATTAGAATTTCACCAGAGCAAACGGATACCAGATTTCTCTCTCACTTCAGTTATTAACGGTCACAGGGGTCTTCGCACATAACTGGTGTGACTAAACACTACGACTGGTAGTGTTTCTCGACATGACCAGGTCTCCTCCCTTACTTCGGACAATATGTCCGATAGTCCGTAGGATTCGTATGACTGACACGACACGGAACGAATAGAGAAAATCGTACAACTTGCACAGATTTAAAACCTCTCATGTAACCACACACACGGATCGTAACACCAAATCAATTCATATTTTTATGTCTAGACATGAATGACCAAATCCTCATGCAGCCAAACATAATCCACCCGAACATTCAGCAATCAAATGTTGATCACGATCTCAAGCAATCGATAACAATAATAGCATATCATGCTTAATTATTTGAACTAATCACAATGGTTACTACGACTACCAACCATTCAGTCAAATAATTCATTGACACTCAACTCTAGCCAATCGCTCGCTCGCGATCAATAATTGTGGTCAATCAAACAGTCTAATTTTCAATAGCCACATCCTGCCTCGCTATTCGATCTAACTTATTTAACTGTGGTCATTTAACTTGAATCCAGTCTCCAGTTAATCCGACCATAATTAATCTACATAAATACCTAATTAAACTAATTATTTAATTTTCGAACGCAATTAACATCTTAATCGGAGTTAAGGGCTAACTCATAACGATGTCAGCAATGACGAACGGACGCTTAGCTGAGTTGACCAGCAGCGACGAACTCCGCGACGGCGACCGGCAGCGAGGGCTGAACCGAGGGGAAAAACGGTGGAGGTGAGCTCTTTGGGGGGGGGGTTCACGGTGTAGCTGAACGAGCTTGAGATGACTGGATCGGGGTGGCTTAAGGACTCCCGATGGCTGAGTACAGCGACAGAGCATGGCGGTGCAGCTAGGGAGGCTAACGGCGACGGGGTTGGTTTGTGAGGAGGTGCAGAGGGGTGGCAACTAGCTGACAGAGGGTGACAGGCGGAAGCGCGGCTGAGGTCGACAGGGGATGAGATAGGGAGTCGTGCAAGTAGAGAGCAGTGGGACGTTAGGCGGCTAGCTGGGCGACAGCTCGTGGGGAGCTCGGTTGGCGAGGGAGACGGCAAGGCAGCTGCGCTGACGAGGCGAAGCAGCTGACGAAACTCACGGCGGGGAAGTTGGACGCACGACGAGGCTCGGCTTAACAAAGAAGAAGGAGCAGCGGTACAGCAGTAATAGGGGGCGTTAGGCTCGGTAACGAGGACGACCAGGTGGCGGCTGGTGGCTGGGGCGGCCGAGGTAGAGCGCAGCCGACGGAGGTGGTCGACAAGACCAAAAGGAAGAAGAGGCTGAGTAGTACCAGAAAGAAGAAGAAGGAGAAGACGACTCGGCTGCAGCAAAAAAGGGAGAAAAAAAAGGGAAAAAGGGGAGATGTCCTCCCGCTACAGTTTTTTTTGGGCGGGCGGGGTGACTATCCAACGAAAAAAAACAAAGGGGAGGAAAATAAAGAAAGAAGGGTCAAATCAAATTTGAATGTCCTTATCCTATATGCGTAAATTTTGAGAACAAAAGAGTAATTAGGTAAGTTCATGACATAATGAATATTTGGCACAATAAATAACCTGAATTTAGAATCCCGCGATGAAGGTTCGAACAAGGCTAGGTTCGGCGCGAACGAAAAATTTCACGGTGCGATTAAACGGAATGAAACTTTTGACTGGCGTTCCAAACTAACTCAAATTCGCGTCCAAAATTGTCCTTTTTTTTTCGGAAAAAAATCTCATTTTATTATTTTGCAAATCTTAAATTTTCAGGATGTCATAGACATAGTTCTAATTTAAGGGTGAATCATGATAATATCTCGTGCCTCGATTTCTTTTTCTCGCTTTACGTTTTACTTCAATTTGATTATGCGCTGAATCGTTACAATATGAACAGAGAATGGATTCCCAACTCAAAGCAAATGCAGTAGTCATGCGGCATACCTTTTTCTGCATCACAAGAAACCGTCATGCATTGATCGTCCTTACAAATTGCTACTTTCCCACATCTAACAGCCTCCGCTAAAGGTTAGGGAAAAGCGAAAAGCCTTTGGGCGCATATTCATCTCCTTGGGTCTCTAAACCACTCCAGAGCTACCCCATACAAGTTAATCATCAGCAAAAATAATCCCTTGGCAAGAAAAAGGAAACCCAAGTCCAATAAGAGCTTGTTCAAGCTTCACAGTCCCAAGAATACTTCATTATCAAAGATTTTGAAGGAGAGAGAGAGAGAGAGAGAGAGAGAGAGAGAGAGAGAGAGAGAGAGAGAGAGAGAGAGAGAGAGAGAGAGAGAGGAGGGGGGGGGGGGGTTGGGCTGTTGTGCTTCTTTGTGATCTTGGCTTCGCAAGAGAACAGGAGGAAAATTTAAAAAGAGAAAAAGTTTCCTTTTTTTTTTTGCCGTTTGAAATTGCTGGGCACGAAGGAAATGGGCAAAAACCTGAGTTCAGAGCAAAGATCGCCGAGAAGGGCGGGCGTAAGGCTCCGGAGTTAAAGTCTTCTGAGGCATGCGTATTCATTTGCACGTCATAAACATATATGTGTCTATTGTACCCGATAAGTGTACATATTTTCAGCGCACCGAAGAAAAGATTCTGAGGGAAAAGCATACTATGAAAATCGTGATCATTATTACGGTGAAATAGTTTTCAACAGCTGTAGTTTTGGATGGGGAATTAAATAGTCAACTTTTTCGGAGTACAAAGATTTGTAAATCTAGCTGTGGCATCCCGGGAGAGTCACTATCATTCATGATGCAATCACTATCCTTCCAAAGAAGCTGTCTACTTGGAAAAAATTACCAAAAAAATCCTAAATCTATTGTGCAAATGTATCAATTCAGTTCAAAACTTTTTATTTATCAAATTAGTCCTAAAACCTTTTGCAATTGTAACAATTCAATTCAAAAACTTTTTTATTTCTCAAATAGCCTAGACCTTTGCAATGTACACAATCAATTCATCCAATCAATTTTTGTCTTGTTAGCACTGATATGGATGCCTGATGGCACTGGTGGCCGGTGGACATAATTATTTATTATTTTTTGAATTTTTTTATCTTTTCTTTTTTCCTTTTTTCTATTACGAGCATTTCTAGCGAGCCACTAATGTCAATCACTCGCCTTGACACTCAGCTTTCAAAAAAAAAAAAAAACTTGAAGAGACAATTAGAAGGAAAAAACATAGTAATTACCTCACCTAAATTGCAGATATCTAAAACATTTCGACTAAACATTTTCAAACCCAAAAAGCGAAACGAAAAAAATCGACCGTCAACAGAGCCCTCAATCCAGGCCAAGCAAGAGGAACAAATGACATAAGGCAGTCAATGCGCTCAAATCTGCCCTAGATTGAACACATGAGAGGATGAACACTGAAGCAGACGATGACCAGTGGCATCGAAGGTCTAAGGCAGGCGAGTCTCGGCCACCATTCGCCCAACGACAACGACGGTCGAGCCTCACAGATTTGGGCTGGCGAGGCTTAACTCCAACAGCCAGTTGGGCGAGGTTTGCCCTTCGCCAAGCCAGCATTGCCTCTGGCTGGTCACTAAGAGGAAGAAGATCGGCAAGAAGAAAGAACTAAGGAAAAAAAATAAAAAAATAAAAAAATAAATAAAAATTCAAAAATAAAATAAAATGTTATGTTACCCAAACAGCCGGCATCGGTCGGCCTAAAATGACGACTCGAAGAGACTGAATGATATAATTGCAAAAAAAAAATTAGGAAATGAATCCCCTGTGTTTAAAAAAAAATGAATTTAATACTGAAAACATAATTATAATAGGTCTAAAAATTTTGAGTAATTCTCCATCTACTTCGATATGATCAACGAGGCGCCATTGAAAGAACAACGTTAGGATAGACATACCCCTCTATCCAAGTGGATATTTGAGATGTCATTAAGCGTGCTTCGACATGGTTACACTAACATTGTGGGTCCGATTTCATAAAGTTCATTGTTAGACAGCCCCCGAAAAAAAACGGTTTTACACCAAGCCTCCGTGAATTGACAACCATGCCTCATCTACAACAATTAGCTAAGCGTAAAGCGATGCATGCTATGTATCTTCGCATAGTTTGTTAAATGTACTTTTACAAAGGTTGTGTAGATATGAAAAATAATCAAAAAAAAGTCATAAACCTATTGCAAGGTTTAAAACGAAAAAAAATGAAAAAAATTTAAAATAGAAAATATATATCAAAAAAATGCAACGTCAGCACTAGCGATTGCCATGAAAGGATGTTCTACTCCAATCAGTAATTCCATCAAATGGACTGAATTGGCACAAAAATGCAAAAGGCTTAAGACTCACAAATGAAAAAAAAGTTTAAGAATAATATTAATATAAATTGTAGTTGGTTTGAAGACTTTTTAGGGTAATTTTTTTTTTCCACTAATAGTGCAAGTTTCCACATAATTTCTCTAGATGGGATTGATTTTGTCCACCAATCCTCGCAAAACTAATTTAATAATATAATATTCTCGAGGTGGCTGAATTAAAATGGAGAATTTTTGAGGAGATTTCGCCCTTATGAGTTTTTCTGCCATCCTTTAAAGAAATTAGTGCATGACTGAAATAAAATGGGGGGGAGGGGGGGGCATGGAGGGGGGGAAGGAAGGAAGGGAGGGGAGGAGGGTC
>JAGVVM010001137.1:0-71597 GCA_019149425.1 Psidium friedrichsthalianum | reverse complement strand
GCTCATTCAGAGTCGTCATTTGGCAAGAGTGGTGATCGCCAACACGATTTAAACTGGATAGGAATTTTGGGGCCTCAAGGGATTTTCACAATGCTGAACTAAGCATAGTCATTGACCATGCAACGACAACTTTCTTGGATTTTAGGGACCGTCACGAGAGTGACCCGACGGCTCGAGAAGTTGCCAACAAATTCAACTCTTGACCAGAGCAAAGCCGAATGAAAAAGGTACTTTTGGCTTAGCATTTTCGAACTTTTGCCCGTTTGATTTGTCGAAAATGACGAGTCAACAGTAATTTGTTTCATGGCAAACCCAATACTAGTTTTTCTATGAACGTTGTTAGCTAATTCATGCATCAACCCATATTACCCGATCTCCATGTCCTTAAGCATATAGACCAGTCTTTAGCTGATACATCCACCCCATGGATTGCTCATTAAATGGTGTTCTCCCACATTATTGATTGCTTATGGGATGCAAACTGAACTAGGTGCACAAAACTCGATGGCCCATATTAGGTTTTTTCTATTTTTCTAGGGACCAAATCTTATGTCATGATGTGCCACTAAAGCAACTCACTATCGCTCACTATGTCATTGAGATCATTTAAATTCATCCTATATTTCAGCTCGGGGTCCCAGTTTTTTAATACTCACTATTTATTGTGACAACATTTTTGCCGCCTATTTACTTTCAGGACCGCATGCTTGCATCAAATACATTGAGTTGAAGTGAAAGTTAGAGAACCCGCATGCTTGCATCAAATACATAGAGCGGGATACTTCGGACAATGTACATGTTCATTATATGCGTATGATAGATCAACTACCTAATTCGAGTTTTGCTCCATTGAAATATAATCTCTATTTTTTTTTTCGGTTGAATAATCTTTCAATTGAAGATGAGTATTAATGTGTACTTTTATATGTAAGATAGGGTCTTTATGCGGGATGTTCAAGAATGGTTACCTTTTTTTTTTTTCCTTCGAAACCATGGTCACTTATGTGTTGAAAAATGTGATAGATAAAATTCCTAAATAAAGATTCGATTGGGGTTTCAATTCATCCAGCTGGACTTTTTTTTTAATATAGTAATTTTATTTTCTGGACAAAAAAAAGAGATAAAAAAAAAGTGGTGGTTCGGTAGGCTCAGCCCATTGGGCCATGATGGGTCCGAGTGGCGCCGGCCCGTTATCCTTCCACTGTCGGGAGCGGGAGGTACTCGCTGCTCTGTGAAGCCAGCCTCACGCGGACCCCTCCACTCTAGGATCCGAGCGGCCCAAGCCTTCGCCCGGGCCGCACAAATCAACTCTCGGCTTGGAATGGGCGGGCCAGAGAATAGCCACAGCGAGCCCGGCCCGCAGAAGCTGAGCCCATGTCCCACCACAATGATGCCCCCACTTGGGTCACAAGCCCGCGCAACTGAGCTCGGCGGCCAACTCCGTCGTTCGTGCACTTAATAAACCGTTCAATTCCATCTGCCTGGGCGATGCGGGACTTCGTTCAGCTTTGTTTTGGTTCATCAAAACCTTCCATGTCCCTTCGACTCAATAGGTCTCGAGTTTTTTCCCTTCCGAGGATCGCCTCTTCTATCGTCTAAGAAGTGGCCGATCCGTGCTGCTCATATCCCGAGTGAAGATCACTAGAGAAAAAAGGAAAGTGGAATGGACCGGAACGCGTTCTTCCTCGCGAAACACTCATCGTCTCAGTCAATCGCCCATGCTTCAAGTTTCGTGTCTGTGGATACCCAGAGGAAGTCCACAGTCATCTCTTTATTCTCCGCCTCAATAAGGCAACGAGCATATACTGAAAAAATCGAATGGAAATAATGAGTCGCAAGTCCTGCTGGTGATGAGAATCCTAACCAACCAGTAGAGAAAAATTGCCCGAGGAAGTTCTCGCATTCCGTCTCTAGATGGACCGCTTGCCTGGTGCTAAGCCCAGGTTGCCTTTACAAGCCTCGAGCTCACCGATCTTGCGAGGCCTCAGGCAAGTTCCACCTTGCTGACCTTTGGCGAGCTCGAAGCTCGGGAGTGGAGACTCAGCGATTTCAAAGCTCATAAAATATCTTGTAAGTTACATGAGCATGATAAGTTCAAACCTTTCATCTGTTCAAGTGGCCCCGACTCAAAGCATAAAATTCTATTTATAAGCCATGCGAAATCGGGTCAAAGATGTCAATCATTTTACAAGTCCCAATCCCATTAGCAATCCCATAGATTCGACAAACACATCCTCGAAATCTTACACAAGAGACGGGAATCGTACACCTTCGTATGTGCCTGCACTGGGTATGTATATTGCTTGAAAGAGCACATTACAACTTGGCGTTTGGGTTACATGACAACTTGCTGTTGGGTTAAATTTTAGTTAGAGATGAAAAAAAAAGAAAAGAAAGAAAGACTTGTATCAATGATTTGCGGACTAACAAAGATATAGCTCAAGATCATATCTTTGTTAGGGGAAAAAAAAAAAAAAGTGAGAGGCATGAAAAAAGGCTAACAATGCATGATGCAAAAAAGAGAAGTCTTGTATGCAAGTATTTTAGAAAATTTCAAATCAAAAAGCTGCTTTCTCCGAAGACAATCCAGGAGACAATCCCCGATTAAGTAGAAATCATTACGATACACTAGGCTAAGGCATCACAGAGAGGTCTTGCATCGGTGGGTTATACGTGCGCATCTGTATGTGCCGGTCGGAGATGGTCGCCGGCGAGGGAAGCTGCTGCTGCTAGTTTTTCCAAAATATTCCTATCGCAATTCGAAATCGCCAATTTCCTGCGTTCCAACTGGATCTCTAATAATATATATAACAACACTTCCAAAAAGGAGGAACATTGAACGAGAGACAAATCAGTAACTATATGCATATATTAGGCATGTGGACACTGTTCCTCGCCGACGGTTCAACGAGAGATAGACAGATTGAGACCGAGGAAATGATTTAAGGTGTCTGTCGAATGAATCCTCTGGTTTTTCTTATAATTGAGAGCTCATCAGACATGACTTCCCCTCTCCTCGAATTTGCAGATTGCAACATCCTCTGTTGTTGTTCCTCGTCTTTTGATTTTCTTAAATTTACCAAAACAAGAGAATTCTCTCTAGATTTTTCTCTAGCTCTATTTATTGTGGAGGCTTGGTATCAATTCTATCAATGAAGAACTAGGTGGCTGGACACTCTGCAGTACCCAATTCATTCCTCCATGTCAAGGGCTGTTCGTCCGCTGGTATGAGTTTTTTACCCATGATCTCCTATCAAATGCTATAACAGGTGCTGGAGAGGCTCTGTCTTTCAACATGAAGCCATTGTTGTTTCCTTTCCTCAGTGGTACTAGCTAGAATTGAAGATCTCAGTGAATTTTCTCAATCGGATATTCTTGTAACTATCCCTGCTCAGGCTCTAGCTCCACCTTCAACTAAAGCTCAGGTTTACGGCAGTCTTGCCTTGTGTTTTGGTATCTCGTCTGATTTTACTTGTTCTTGGTGAAAAAATCGATGTTAATAATCTTACATAGCTTAAACATTTACCTGACTTTGGGGATTGTCTTGCTTTTCTCTCCATTTTTTTTAATTTTTTGTAATGTACCCTATTTTTTCTTATGTTGAAGTAAAGAAACACTTATGTAAAAAAAAAAAAAAGTCACTACATAAAGGAGCAATAACCTAGAAAAGGGAAACCATTATTATTGGATGATCATGATACTTTCCAAAAATTGAAATTATTGATCAATGGAGGAACAATATCACCATTATGTGTACTGATATTTACTGACCATTTAAAATGACCCAAGTTTTTGCCACATTATGGCCCATTGTGCAAACATAGGATCAAAAATATCTTTTTTGACAATTGATTCATTCGAATTAGTCGTTGTTTGGCTTGTGACTTTGTATACTTTGTTTCCAACGACTTTAGCATTAGCACTAGTGATTGACTATAAATCTTTTTGACTAGAAGGATGATTAGATTAAAAAAAAGTCAAGTAATTTTGAGGACAAATGTGACTCCATATGGGCATAAATAGATATATGAGGTTTTTTCATTTTTTCAATATTACCGGTCAGAATTGAAGTTCTTAGTGAATTTTCTCAACTAAATATTCATTTAGCTATCCCTGCTCAGGCTCTAGCTCCACCTTCAAGTCAAGCTCAGATTTCTTGCCCACCTTCGTGTATGTCTTGCCTTCTATTTTGGTCTCTCGTCTGATTTTACTTGTTCTTGGTGGAAAAATCAATGTTAAAAATCTTAACCTAAATTTGGGATTTGTCTCACTTTGCTCTCTATTGTTTCATTTTCTGCAATGTAGCCTATGTGTTCTGATTTCTACAGACCATTTTAAAATGATCCAAGTTTCTTATTTATTTATGTATTTATTGTGGAGGCTTGATATCAATTCTATCACTGAAGAGCTAGGAGGCTAGACACTCTATAGTACCCAATTCAATCCCCCATGTCAAAGGCTGTTCGTCTGATGTCTATGATTTTTTTTACCCATGATCTCACATCAAATGTTATAAAAAGTGCTGGAGAAAGTGCTGGAGAGGCGTTGTCTGTCAATATGAAGCTGCTGTATTTTTTCAGTTGTACTAGTCAGAATTGAAAATATCAATGAATTTTCTCAACTGGATATTCCTGTAAGTATCCCCACTCAGGCTCTAGCTCCACCTTCAACTCAAGCTCAGGTTTCCTGTCCTCCTTCGTGTAAGTCTTGCCTTCTGTTTGTCTTTCATCTGATTTTACTTGTTCTTGGTGAAAAAATCAATGTTAATAATCTTACATAGCTTAAACATTTACCATAACTTTGAGGTTTGTCTCACTTTGCTATCCATTGTTTCATTTTCTATAATGTAGCCTGTGTATTCTGATTTCTACATAATATTATAATAACCCACATTTTGCCACATTACAATGGGCCCAATACCTAAAAAAACCAACTTTAGTACTTATTCCAATTATATAAAAAAAAATTATCACATAAAAACTCTCAACTTTACTTTTGTCCTAATTCTACCGTTCTAATACCCAAAAAAAACGCCGACTTTAGCTTTTGTCCCATTTTTATCAGCCTAATACCAAAAAAAAAAACCCCTAACTTTTACTATATGTCCCAATTATATCTCAATCTTTTTTTATCTCATAAAAGAATCCCAACCTTTACTTTTGCCCAATTCTGCCATTGTCAATGTTCCATTCATAATCACTGTTGGTTAATCCTACATGACATTTCTACATCATTAATTAATTACATCTCAGCAAAGCTGACATGAAAAAACCTGGCAACTTCTCTTTTATTATTTGCTTCCCCTATATATTGCTAGGAGATATAGAGATACTCAAGATAGCACATTTTGATTCTCCCCGGTAATCAATAGCCCAAAGAATGACTAAATGTGGAGATTTGATTATTTGGGTGAACGGTCTTAAATTTCGTCGTCCCTAAAACTAGCTAGTTTTGAAAGATTCATTGGTAAGTTTCATGAGAAAATTCAAGTCATTTAGGATTAACTAACGATGATTATGGACAAAAGGTTGATGGTTGTAGAATTGGGACAAAAGCAAAAGTTGAAGTTTTTTATGAGACAAAAAAATTCTTTTGATATAATTGAAACAAATGCTAAAGTTGGATATTGTTTGGGTATTGTAGAATTGGGACAAAAGTAAAAGTTTGGGGTTTTTTATGAGACAAAAAAATTTAGATATACTTGGGACAAAGGCTAATGTTGGGGGCTTTTATGAGACAAAAAAATTTGAATATAATTGGGATAGAGGCTAAAGTTATGGGTTTTTTTTTTATTAGGCCCCTTATAATGTATGGTCCAGTGTGCCCACATAGGGTCAAAACTGTCTTTTTTTACCATTGATTCATTCAAATAGTCAACGTTTGGCTTATGGCTTTGTTTACTTTATTTTTAAGAACTTTCTTATTAATGATTGGCTATGAATATTGTTGACTAGAAGGACAATTAGATGGAAAATTCAAGTAATTGTGAGGATAAATGTGACTCTATATGGGAATAAATAAATCTATGAGGTTGTTTCATTTTTTCAGTGGTTCCAACCAGAATTGAAGATCTAAGTGAAATTTCCCAGCCAGATATTCCTTTAGCTATTCCTGCTCAGGCTCTAGCTCTACCTTCAACTCAATCTCGAAGTTTCCTAACCACCTTCGTGTAAGTATTGTGTTCTATTTTGGTCTCTCGTCTGATTTTACTTGTTCTTGGCGAAAAGATCAACGTTAATAATCTTAAATAGCTTAAACATTTACCTAACTGTTGAGTTTGTCTTACTTGTATCTCAATTGCTTCGTTTTCTGTAATGTATTCTATGTGTACTATTTTCTACAGTACCATTTTAAAATGACCCAAGTTTTTGCCACATGATAATGTATTAACCATTTTGCTCACATAGCATCAAAAATGTCTCTCTTTTTTTTTTTTTTTACTATTGACTCATTCAAATAGTTGACGATTCGACCTATTACTTTGTATACTTTGTTTTAAATAACTTTCTTACTAACAATTGGCTATAAATCTTGTTGACTAGAAGGATACTTAGACAGAAAAATCAAGTATGGAGTAAATAGATGCATAAGGTTGTTCGTTTTTTCAATTATACCAGCCAGAATTGAAGATCTCAGTGAATTTTCTCAACCAGATATTCCTTTGGCTATCCGTACTCAAGCTCAGCTTTCCTCCCTCCTTCGTGTAAGTATGGCCTTCTGTTTTGGTTTTTCATCTAATTTTACTTGTTCTTGGTGAAAAAAATCAATGTTAATAATCTTACAAAGCTCAAACATTTACGTAACTATGGGGTTCTCACTTTGATCTCCATTGTTTCATTTTCTGTAATGTACCCTATATGTACTAATTTCTATAGACTATTATAAAATAACCCAAGCTTTTGCCACGTTATAATTATGGCCCACAGTGATCACATAGGGTCAAAAGTGTCTTTCTTGACAATTTATTCATTCGAAGAGTCGACGTTTGGCCTATGACTCTTTATACTTTGTTTTCATGTACTTTCTTACTAAAGATTGGCTATGAGTCTTGTAGACTAGAAGGATAACTAGACAGAAAATTCAAGTAATTTTGAGGATAAATGTAACTATATATGGCAATAAACAGATATATGAGGTTGTTTCATTTTTTCAATTGTACCGGCCAAAATTGAAGATCTCTGTGAATTTTCTCAAACAAATATTCCTTTAGCTATCTCTGCTCGGGCTCTAGATCCACCTTCAAGTCAAGCTTAGGATTCTTGCCCTCCTTCGTGTAAGTCTTGCCTTTTGTTTTGGTCGTTCATCTGATTTTACTTGTTCTTGCTACAAAAATCAATGTTAACAATCTTACATAGCTTAAACATTTACCTAAATTTGTGTTTTGCCTGACTTTGCTATCCAATGTTTCAATTTTTGTAATGTACCTTGTGTGAATTGATTTCTACATGCCATTTTAAAATGACCTGAGTTTTTGCCACGTTATAATGTATGTCCCACTATGCTCATGTAGGGTTAAAAATTTCTTTTTTCACAATTGATTCATTCGAATAGTTGACGTTTGGCCTATGACCAGGTATACTTTGTTTTCATGAACTTTCTTATCGACGATTGGCTATGAGTCTTGTAGACTAGAAGGATAATTCTATATAAAAAAAAATTCTAGTATTTTTGAGGAAAAATGTGACTAGTCAAAATTGAAGATCCGGTGAATTTTCACAACCAAATATTACTTTAGCTATCCCTGCTCAAGCTTTGGATCCACCTTCAAGTCAGGCTCAAGTTTCTTGTCCTCCTTCGTATAAGTCTTGCCTTCTGTTTTGGTCTCTCGTCTGATTATACTTGTTCTTGATGAAAAAATCAATGTTAATAATCTTACATAGTTTAAACATTTTCCTAACTTTATTGTTTGTCTCACTTTGCTCTCCAATGTATCAATTGCTGTAATGTGCCCTTTGTGTACTGATTTCTATAGACAATTTTAAAAGGACCCAAGTTTTTGCCACATTACAATATATGTCCCATTATGCTTAGGGTCCAAATATCTCTTTTGACAATCAACTCATTCTAATAGTCGACATTTGGCCCTAGGACTTTGTGTGCTGTGTTTTCAAGAACTTTCTTACTAATGATTGGCTATGAATCTTGTTGACTAGAAGGATAATTAGATAGAAAAATCAAATAATTTTGAGAACAAATGTGATTCTATATGAGAATAAATAAATAAATGAGGTTGTTTCATATTTTTTCAGTTGCACCAGCCATAATTGAAGATCTTAGTGAATTTTCTCAATAGATATTCCTTTAGCTATCCCCACTTAAGCTCTAGCTCCACCTCCAACTCAAGCTGCAATTTCCTGCCTTCCTTCCTGTAGGTATTGGCTTTTGTTTTGGTTTCTTGTCTGATTTTACTTGTTCTTGGTGAATGACACCAATGTTAATAATCTTACATAGCTTATACATTTACTTAACTTGAGGTTTGACTCACGTTGCTCTCCATGGTTTCATTTTCTATGTTGTACTCTGTGTACTAATTTCTATAGACCAATTTTAAAATGACCCAAGTTTTTTCCAAATTATAAGGTATGGCCCACTGTGCTCGCATAGGGTCAAAACTATCTTTTTTTACAATTGATTCATTCGAATAGTCCATGTTTGGCCTATGACTTTGTGCACACTGTTTTTCAAGAACTATCACGCCACGCACTCATCAAGCACATCTGACTCAAATAGTAAAAATAAATTAGAAACAGGCATATCAAGTAAATTATAGAGAGGATAAACAAAAATCTTTTCAGTTTTTGTCTTTATATGATCAAGATAACAATGGATTCTTTTTTTTTTTTTCCAAAAAACAATGGATTCTTAACCACAAGACAAACGCATAGCTGGCGAATTTAAAAGGCAAGAGCTATCCCTAGGAAAAGAGACCACACACTTAGCAGATAAAAAGGATGAAGAGACAAATTTAGGACCCACCATCTAGTGGCCGAGTTGGTTTGCGCTCAGTTCCTTTCACGAGAGGTTCTGGGTTCAAAATTTCTCGAAGCTAGGTGACTTAACTGGGGGCCTGTGGTTGTGGGGTCTACGGATCCCCTCTCGAGGACTAGTTATACTTCACCGCTGATTTGAGCACACAAATTTAGGGCCGTGAGCTTTTCCTAGTGGCCTTATGTGATGAGGGCATTCGAGGACTAGTTATACTTCACCACTGATTTGAGCACACAAATTTAGGGCCGTGAGCTTTTCCTAGTGGCCTTTCACCACTAATTTGAGCACACAAATTTAGGGCCGTGAGCTTTTCCTAGTGCCCTTATGTGATGAGGGCATTTTGGTAAGTTCCTCTAAAAGGCTGTGCTCCAAGCTATCCAGGCTATATAAACAGCCATAAAATCTATAGGTCATTGATGGATTGACAACAACTAATTCTACCGGACCCAAAAAAAAAAAAAAGAGCTTATCCTAATTCTTGCACACGTTTCTTTGAACAGTCCCTGTTCAATTTACATTAGTTCTCCAATGTATCCACAATAGTAAATTTTATCGCAACACTATTTTAAATTGGTAATTGACACTCTGTCCCAAAAAATAAAAAGGGCAAAAGACTACCACCTTATTTAAAACAACTTTTTGCATGGTGCATTTTTTTCACGGACAATCAATAATTTGAAAAGTATTTTCTTAATAATAATTCGTATGCAAACATAAAATAACGAATTATATTTTCATCATGAAAGAAAATGCTTTGGTATATATTGTTCTTAAAAATGAAAAAAATTTCAAAAACCTATTTTTTTTTCCGAATGATATAGATAATCATTTTGTGGAAAAATATTTTCCAACTCTTTATTTGATTTGTCAAACAAATGCATAAGAAAAATTGTATTCGCATTACGTAATTGAATTGGGCTGTGTAAAATCTCCAATCGGGGAATCCCATGATGAGCGGATGGATAATCAAGCAAAAATATCAAATCAAATGAAACAAGAACAAAACAGGAAGAAAGACAACAGTAAGTGGACAGATCAAACAGCTTCTAATATTTAGCGCAAAATCTCAACCTCCAAAGTCAAAGAGCAACTCAAGATACACAACCCCAATTACATAAGCAACTCTATCTGGATTCGGTCAAAATTTTCTATATATGTTGAGATATATTATGCCCTAGCGACTTGATTGATGGCCGCAAAGCAGTTCAAACCCGAATTCGTCCTCTCGGATCTATTAGGGGACATTGTAACTCTTTGTCGTATTCGAACCCAGGTGCGCACCTGGGAAAAGATGGTCGTTATGTTGATGCACTCTCCTTGGTCTCTTCTGCATCTTTCTCAGCCTCTTACCACCCGTTAAGAATGCCAGATCCCCTTCGATTTCTTCCCTCGATCACGCCACTGGAAACTTCTTTACCCTCTTCGGAATCTCCTCCTTACTTTTCGGTTTTTCAGCCTTGTTTCTCTCAAGAATGCGGTGCCACGGCTCTCTTTTCTTCTCCTCTTCTTTCACCACTGGACTTGGGTTAATTCCAGCAGGACTACCGTCGCTGTCCGCTTGTTTCCTTTTGAAACGAATTACCAATCTAGGTTTGCTCTCCGAATTCTTTGTCGCAGGCAGATCATTTGAAGTAACTGGGGAAACACACAAGGTTTTCTCGATAGGAGGAACCGACAGGCCATGGCATACTTCCATGATTGATGAGCAAAACAATGGGGAATAAGATGGCGATTAGGGTTTAGTTGAGGTAAGACTCCAAACTCTACATGAAGACCTAATAGACTTCCGCTTTTAAGATTTGAATGTGTCCATATCTTAAAGATCATCTGTTTTTAAGACTTGATTGGCATAGAAACGAAGAAAAGAAGTTCTTTAAAGATAAACAACGAAAGAAAAAAGTTCTTTAAATAAAAAACTCTTTTTCTCTTCTTCTTTTTTCCAAACAGAGGGTATTCTAGTCATAGTGTATTAATTACCAATTTTCCCAACTTCACAATTATTTTCTAAATTTTGGTGAACACGAAAATAAAATGAGAACTTAGCCCTAATCTGATACATAGGAGATATAACTTGGTGCTCATAGATTGCGGAAAACCCTTATCTAATACGAAGGGAAAACTTAGAGAAAACAAAGCCAGCCCAACTATATCACTCGATTAATTATATAATATGGAATTTCACTACTAATCGTTATTTTAATGAGATTGCATGCTTTCTTATAATGTTACTAAAGAAAAAGATCTTGATAAGCATACTACGAAAAGTTTTAATATTTAAAATACTGATTATGCCCTTCAGAAAATACTGTTAATGCATCGAGAGTATAATTTTCCATTAATTACTTACTTACAAGTGCCTTAAGGCATGATTGGTAACACTCCAGATTATCTTATTCCTTCTTCTTTTTTCCAATAACAAAAAAGAAACAGAATTATGTTTGGAAATGTAAATTGATTTTTTGTTTCCGGGAAGAGAAACAAGAAGTAAAAAAAAAAAGGTAGTTTCTCTATTCTCGGAAACAGAATCAGAAACAATGTAATTTTAGAAGCCTATTTATTAAAAAATAAGATATTATTAAGTGCTATCCACGTCAGTGCCCGGCCGGCCAAATGGACTGAATTGGCACAATGGACTAAATTAACACAAATGCAAAAGGTTTAGGACTCAATTGATAAAATAAAAGGTTTACGACTCATTTGACATAATTGCAATTGGTCTTGATAATAATCCCAAAAAATGCGCCAAACTCAAAGTGGATATAATGGATAGCTTCCTGGAATGGTTGGTTGCCTCACTCGAAAGAACCGTAGGCTTTTGGCCAATTATTCCTTACTAATGTGAGCAAAGAGAAAAAAAAAAAGTCCTAATGAATCGAAATAAATGAACCGAAAGAATTTGGAATGAGACAATTAGCTGTCGTAAGCATTTTGATGCATGGGAGCTCAAACTATGAACAATCAAATCTTTTGAAATTGCAATATATATATATATATATATATATATATATATATCTATATATATATATATATATATATATATAAAATCTTCTTTGAACCTAAAGAAGTTTCTTATAATGATGCCTGTTGTACTCCCTTAAGCAGATGTTCCGGATTGCTGCCCACTTCTCTCCATCTTTAACAGTTCCTGATATGTCGGCCAAACCTCATTTAAAAAGGATTTATGTTGTTAGTAGTGTGCCGATTCAATCAAAATATGTTTCGAGAATGTGGATAAAGAGTGTTATTTGTTGATGATACTTCAGCTACTTCAATAGTCAACTAAATTAACCGTATGCATTTCAACAAGTTCATAAAAAAAAATTGTTTTAACAAAGAATGTACATTATTTTGATGATGCTTCAGCTACTTCAATAGTCAACCGAAGCTGCAGTACTCTCGTCTATTTTACTATAGATCATGACTATCGCATGGCTTCATCCTTCTATAACCTGGGAAGAATGCATTCAAACTGAACAAATAATTGGCAGAAACCAAATAATAAAGAAAATTTGAATTGATTGGACATGGGCGAAAAAACGATAAAACAAAAGCGAGATTATATTTCAAAATTTTGGATGGAAAAAAGAGTAAAATATTGAGACAGGTTCGTTCAATCTTACGAAGAAAAAAGAAACGTCCAAACACTTTGGAAACAATCCAAAAGTACATAACCCAAAATGAAAGCACGTTCCTAGTATTCCGTGGGGTTAAAATGAAACCTAGTTACGTGTTTGATTTAACACTGATATACCACTCAAATTACGGTTCCTACTTTCAAATAAGTGTTAGTAACTTCAAAGCCATAGGTAAGCCATCAGAATAAACGTTTGGTAGATTTTTTAGAATTGTTGTGATCTTCAATGTATTAAGAAATATTAGTACTTTCCAAAACCTACAAACCCAAAATTAAAGGTTATCGGTGACTAAAACCAGTTGTTATCTTAATTTGACTAATGCTGGTACATCAATCAATTAAGGCACAAACATGGGATTGCACTTCTCATTTTAATATTATAGCTATTGGTTTGAAGATGTGGAGTTTCCTTGCTAAATACTTATAAAGTACCAAATGCAAAAATAGACAAGATAAAATGTCTACTATTTTGGAGATGAATTTGGAGCTAGATATGATTACTACAATCCCTAAGTTGATTCCAACGTTAGCAGGAACAAGGGATTGCACTTCTCAGTTTTTTTTTTTTTTCAGATTATAGCCGTTGGTTGAAGATGTGGAATTTTTTTTTTTTGCTAAATACTTATAAATTACCATTGCAAAAACACACAAGATAAGATATCTTCTATTATGGAGATGAATTTGGAGACTAGATAAATTAGGGGTGTGCATGGTCCGGGCCTGTCCGGTCCCGACATGAAACCAGAGACCAGACCGGTAGTCCCGGTCTCCAAATTTTAGGGATCAAGGACCGGACTAGGACCGGCGGTCCGGGCCGGTCCCCGGTCCGGTCCCAGTGGGACCGCTAACACCAGCTATTTTACACTAGTCAGAATGAACATGGATAACAAAAACCTCAATCAATCACAAACAGATAAAAGAAAGTACATGAGAGAAAAAACTAAGTGGCACGAAGTTCACCAGATTTACATGTGGAAGGCAAGAAGTTCACAATCATAAATTTTCGCCACCTGGGCAATACTTTTCACATAAGTGTCCATGCCAACATAACTAACTAACTAAGGTCAACAAGCCTACATTAGGGGGGAAAATGAGGAAGAAATGAAGAAAAAAAGGATGAAGGATTGAGTGAAAAAAAAAGATAGAAAAGAAAGAAAGAGCCTAGGAGAGACAATGTCGAGTTTAGATATGTTTAAGGTCGACGAAGCTTCACCTCCGGCCATGGTGATCAGCTAGATGTTGTACTCATTGAGCTTCCTACTTTTGCCTCGCTAGTTATGAAGTTTCTTTCCTTCCTCGCCTGCGTATGACACCCCCGCAAAGAACAAGAGTAAAAAATACCCATTTACCAAAGATAAGATCGATTTGTGATCAAATACCTGACGTGGGGAGAATCAACTCGTGGCGTGATTTGGGGAAAAAAAGTTATAACCATTTAGGTTAATAGTTGACTATTTTATTTTTGTTTTTTATTTTTATATCAATGTATGTACTATTTCTAATTCTTTTTTGTAATTACATATATACACACAATTTATATTCTGGTGATCCGGTCCACGCCCAGTCCGAGAGCGTCGGTCCTTGGTCTCGGGGAGGGACCGGGGGACCGGACCGCCCGGTCACCGGTCCCATTTATTGGGACCATGGACCGGGACCGTCCCCCTCAAGGACTGGACCAACCCGGCAGTCCGGGCCGGTTTCCGGTCCAGTTTGCACACCCCTACTAGATATGATTACTACAGTTTCCAAGTTTTGTCAATCCTTGGCTGACTGTCCCACGCCCACGCACCTCAGCCGATTCTGTGGAGGAAGAGACTGAATGGGAGGGAGAGGGGGCCATTCAAAGGGGAGGCAATTTGATAGCAATTAGGTGATGATCGAAACCACGGGGAAGGCTAGGAGAGAAATCGGTTTAAAAAAAAAAAATCACTGGAGAGGAAATATGAAATGAGGCATGAAAAGTGAAAGTTACCTCGAGCATCAAATTAAAAGTTTAAGTTAATAGTGAATGCAAACCATAGGATCATTATGAGTCTCATATTAATATCTTCACAAACCTCTTCCTCTTTGAATGCTCTTTATGCCTCCCAGAATGCTCTTTAGCATAAAGAGAGAACCTCATATCCAATATTAGAAATTTTCACATTGGCCAAAAGAACTGGTTCTTCTAGTGCATAATTGAATTCACAACAAAGAGTGAGTCCATGGCAAGGAATTGAAAGTGATGATGATTCGATCTCGATTCCCACAGCACGTAATTTTGCGCTTATTTTACGTAACGGGTTGAGACTCCCAACAAATGAGCGCCATTGTAAACACCAATGTCCATTCATTGTCCAAAGACTGCCTGAACATTCACCCTCCCAATTAGCTTAGTGAGAAACTCTCCTCCAAAAGAGGAGAAATTGGACATCCAAACAGTCTACTACTCGAAACGCAGGATCTTCAGTTGATACAGTTATCCAGATTAGCATTGTCAACACCACCAAGCAGTAAATCACTCAGAGATCTATAATGGCACATCAAAGCAGAAAAGCACTGGGGACATTGATGTGGATGTCCCTTACGAGGTACCAGAAGAAGAGCTCCTAGGCGGAGACGCCAGATAGCCCACTGATCTCGCCGACCTGAAGGGTTCCAGTGACATTGAGATCGTAATGGACCTCATTCTCGAACCTGGCATTGCAAGACCGCATCAAGCCGACTCGAAATTGGCCTGTGGCGGGATCAATGGAGCATTCAGCGATGCCCTTGGGGAGGAGGCAAAAGGGAGGCTGTAGTGCCGGAGGTGGTCGCAGATCGTGTTGGCAGCCTCCGAGGGAGCCACAAGAGTGAACAGGATCACCTGAAGCGAGCAATGGACAGTCCAATCGGGTTTAGGACATGGCCATCCATCTTCGTCAACAGAGGGGGAGAGAGAGAGAGAGTAGAGAGAGGGGGGGCCTGTTGAAAATGGAGTTTCCGTGAGAGGGTCTGTCTGCTTTTTTGCTACTTCAATAATAGCGAAAATGCCAAAAAAAAAAAAAAAGGAAAAGTAAAAAATTGGACCGAGCTGAACAAAAAGCGTCTAACTGTTCGGTTCGATTTTCTTGAGAATTTCAACTAAACTGAACCCTTGACATCAGTAGATTCAACATATGGCCAGTCTGAAGATGCCACCCCTAAACACGAAGACTTGAGTTAATTGTTAAGCCGCACGGGGACATCTCCATTTCCTCAAAAGTTCATCATACACATGTAACTTCCTGGCCTTGGAAAGGCTCTGCTTCAATCTCGACAATGTGGAAGAGGACAATTTGATTCCTCTTTCGATGATGTCCTCGGCGTATTTGACTGCTTCAGGGAGCATGTCAAGATGAAGAAGCCCCGCAATCAAAGTATTTCCAGTCTCATCCAAATCGGACCTGTAGTACTCGACCATCCACTTCCAGACTTTCGTAGCCGAGCAATGGTCTCGTGCATCTATAAACATCCTGGCAGCTGCATTGCAATTGGCCAGGCTCGGCAGGCATTCGTTTTTCACCATCTCTGTAAACACTATGGAGGCCTCCTCTAGTCTCCTACATTTGATCAAGAACTGAAGCAAAGTATTGTAGGTTCTATCGTCCGGAAATGCCCCGTTGTAGACCATTTCATCCAACAGCCTCTCGGCTACATCGATGTGGTCGGTGTAACATTGTAAAGCTATCATTGAATTGTACATTTCCTATCTGGTCTACACCCAATTCTTCCCACCATAGCCTCCCATAGAAAGTCGGCTCCTTTAGAGTCATTAAGCTTTGTACACTCCTCCAATGCACTCCGAAAGAACTTCATACCTGGATAACACCGGTGATCGCTCATCGTCCACATATATTTCAATGCTTCACATATCCCACTAGGACCCTTCAGCAAAGTACACAAGAACGAGCAATAGGCAGGCACGTTGGCCGGATCCCAACTGATTTCTCTCACCATCTCAGCAAAAGTCCGCCTAGCACCGGTCACATTCCCTTCATTCTCCCAACCCTCCAACAATATCGCATACGTATCCGCGTCCGGCCTAGTCCTCTCCTTCACGATTCGTAAGAATTCCACTGCATCCACAGTCTTACCGCCCCTACAGATCGCACTAAACAGCGAATTCAATGCTACAACGTCAGGCGGCATGCCATATTGTTCCATCACTTCAAAAGTCATAATAGCTTCTCGCAAGCTACCAGCAATCACATAGCTACTGAAAATGGAAGCGAAAGTGGCGAGCGAAAGCAGCCCTTTTCTATGCATCGACGTCACAACATCCCACATTGCATCAAACAGAGAGTTCTTGCCCAACATGTCGACCAGCAAATTCCAAGCGTACGGGCTGTGGTCGTCCTTGAGCTGGTGCCCGGACCACCTAAAGAAATTGACAGCGGAGCCCGGGAAGCCGTAGGACAACTTGAGCACCTCCTCGACATCTTCTTGCCAGACCCCAATGCCGGAATCTTCAAGGACCTTCTCGACGGCGAGGAAGGGGGTGTTAGCGATGATTTCGCACAAAACCCTGATCTTGGGAGACAAATTGGGGATGTCGAGGTTTGAATTGAAAGTCTGCTGCTTGCCCGATTCCTGATTGAGGTGATACGGTGGGCTTGATAATGAGGACGGGGGTATGCGGGAGGTTTTGATTGTGACCATGAATTTAGAGAGATACGGTGCTTCTTGTTGAAGGGCGAACTTGAGGGTGGAGAACGAGCACGAGCACGGTGGAAATCCGGTATGGTCTCTTTCTGCCGCCGGCCATTGATCTCCTGGGTAGCTACGCGGATTACGATCGAGAAGATGAGCTCTGTTTAGAAGGTTTGGGCCCAAACAGTCGGCAGTGACACGATACTTACACCGAAGAAACCTGAAAATCAGATTCTGAAGCAAAGGAAAGAACAACGTACGTCATTGTAACATGGGTGGGGTCATGATTCTCTGCACTTTCGAGGACGCCATGGCTGCGGATTGCTCTTGAGCTCGTCTTCTTCAAATGAACGACGATGCAAAACTCATGACTTGAAAGACGGAAACTGAAACTGGACGCAGTAAAGCAGAAGAAGCGAAGAGGACGACGACGACGACGGAGAAACCTAGCGGATGGTAATTTGTAGGGGGCCAAGCCCATCATGGGACCCATGTCGCGAAAAGCAATTATTTAAATGAATTTGCAAGATCGTCTCATTACGAGGGAAAAAAAAAATATTTAATGGTTAGGTAATGCAAATATTATATCGGCACACTATATAATTTTGGACATATGGTATAACTAACATTTGCAATGACAAATATTTTTTTTTATTGAAGATGATCTTAAATAAGCATTTTTCATTTGGCGTAGACAGAAACCATTTTCAATTAGGAAATATGTAAGCAAGCTAAAAACAAATCAATTTTATTTAAGATGAAATCAAGAGAGAAAGGACTTCAAAAAGGATTCACACATATCGCCATGTAGATCGATTCTATGGGATCAGGATGATGAAGAAGTAAGCTTTTCACGGGCCAAATACAATGCGGACTGATTCGATAAATCAATGCAGGATGTAATTCTGCAAGTTCCCGGACTCCTAGTAGGGTTAGAAGCAATCAAATTTGGTCATCAAGCCTCAAACAACAAAGATACAACTGATACATGAAGGGTGCGCAATTTGCAAGGATGAGATTTCACGCGAAGAAGAAGTTGCGCGCATGCCATGCAAGCATATGTTTCACACACGAGCGTATCAGTCGGTGGCACGGCCCAAGCAATTAGTGTACGTTATGTCGTTTTCAAATGCACTCATGATCAAAAGACTGTGATTGAATAAAACATTTTATTAACTTCACGGTCAACGAATGAATTATCGATGGAGTTATAGTCAATCAATGGCCAAAGATTGGATTCATCCCAGCGACTTTGATACAAAGTTTATGATTTTTCTTTCCCTGTTTGACTATAGCATGATTATTTGGTACTTGATCGTACGCTGCCAATTTCTAATTAGCCTTAGCAATATGAAATCTGAAGATAATCTCTCTTCATCGTTCCCTTTGAGCAAAATATTAAAAGGAAATATATGTATTTGTTCATGTGACGAAAAAAATTAAAATTTTCAAGAGATTTCTTAATTACGGTTGACATAACAATTTTCATTTACGCAAAACCGAAAAATTAGAAATGCTTCAAGACCACGTTTGGTTGCATTTAATCTTTCTATCTCTGAAAATGAGAAAATTTATTTTTCCAAGATGAAATCAACGTTTGGATGGCATGCATAGAATTAGCTATTTGCGGATAATAGCTAGCATAACGCATTATTTTGAAGACAAGTTTTGCAAATATTTCATAATTAAGCTACTCGTTTATCAAGGATCCAACACGAAGAAGTTTGTATACGCTCAAAAGAGAGAGCCCTGTGCAGAGCCTCGAAAGCTAAAGCCTATCTACTTTGCAACAGAACAAGGCGGGGCTTGGTCTAAAGGCATCACAGCTTTGGGTGACCTGCAAAGACTATGAATATTAGATAATAGAGTGAATGATCTGTTGGTACCTATATCGAATGAAAGGAATAACAATGTAGTCGGACTTTGAGGCGTGTAATCATTCTCTTTTAGGATCAATTTGCCCCACAGAGTTGCTATAGGTTTCTGGCAAATTCCCTTCAGGATACAACAAAGTCACGGTGAGAATACTGGATAGCAATTCCAGTATTTCTTCCAAAACTCTCTGCGAAACAATTGAAAGATGGCTGTCTCTCTTTTAATGGAAATGAGAAAATGAGTGTACTATAAACTTGAACGGAGGTGTCCATTATATATGGAACGCACATCTTTTTTTTTTGTGTTTTAACTGCCCATACGAAACGCACCTATTCGTGTTCGAAAATTGCAATTCGGACGTGTCCGTTCGAAGCAACTGTTTGTGTGAGATAACCACTGTTCGTTCATAGCCGTTCGGACACTACTGTTCAAGTGTGACAACTACCATTCGGACACAACCATTCATGTCCGAACTGTCACAATTAAAAAAATAATAATTAATTATAAAATAATTAATTTCGAAAAACAAAAGAAAGAATTGTTGATTAAAGATAATTTTCTTTCGCGGCGCGCAAGCGTGCTAAGTGCGCCTAAAAATCGCGCACCCGCACGCGAGTATGGTGAGGTCTAGCCCATCCACTCATTTCTCCATTTAAAAGAATACAATAGCCTTTTCATATTTAAAGTGTTTTGCGCTTTCTCATCTCTCCTATGTGGGATGAGAATATTGCCTTATTTGTTTGTTTTACAAACAAACACCAACATGATCTAACTTCTAAAGCAAGAAAAAACCTGCGTTTCTTGTTCTTGCTTCGCTTTTTTGCCTGTTAAGTTAAAGGAATTTGTGCTTTTTGAATTGGTTGCTTCCATGGCCGTTTATGTAATCTTTGCGTTCGTGTGATTATGCTATTGCAATGGTACATCCCAAAGCTGTGAATTAGGAACAACAAATGACCTGTTCAGTGTTCAATAGCCGTAAGGCTAAATGGCATTGGCAGATCAAAGTTAACCAGAAAATTTACGTACCCAACTTTCCGACACAGTCCCAGGCTATAAGGAGATCAGGAAATTCAAAAGGGCTAATGTCTTTTCATCCATTCCACTGTCAATCTAAACCGTCTTTCTTAACTATCATGTGCAGAGGTTCTTCAACCAATTAAGAAACAAAACATATTATGTTAAAGGGCGTTCACATCAAACCTTTCAGAGTTTCTCATGTCCGAGTGAGGATGTTGTTCTCAGAATCTCTTGCTTGACGCCATGGAAGAGAATTTCTTTGCACCGGGTTTCATTTGTATTGCCGGGTTATATTATAGGCATCGCCTGTCCGCTCCTCGTGGTCAGTGGACAAGCGTCATTGAGCAAACTACACAAGTGTGCGTACACTGGTGCAAATCGTGGAATCAATAATAGTCAGGATGTCCGGGTCTCTTAATACATTTCGCTGTCTCTCGAAACCTCGATCACTCGCACTTCAGGATCGGTTTCATCTTACAGAATGCAACCGCAGGACATCGAGACTATGGTCCATAAATTTTTTTCAAACTTGTAACTTTTGATGAACTCTTTATCATCTGATGACATTGGGTGCTCTCAGAAGTCAGAAGGATGTGATTAACTGATTATTCATGAAATAGGAATCGCCACCTGTTTCGTCTGCTTGTACTTATGCTTTCTAATAACGTAAGCTAACGACCTGAGTCTTTGTGATAACGAAGGTGGTGGGTACGTTGATGTCATGGCCTGGTTCAACCCTCGAAGTTGACATGGAATCTCTCATCTTTCACACGAGTTGGCAGTTTATTGCACTCCAGATTTGTTTGTTCATTTTGCACCATTCCAATTTTTTTTTTCCTTCTTAATTCACATGATTAAAATGCTTCTTCTTCACGTAATGCAGCAAAAAAAAAGGGCTGCCAAGTTCTCTTTCCTGAATGTTTTGCGGCAAGAATTAATCCCAAAGAACTAAACAAGGTCCATAGTTCGCAACAAAACACAATTTTTAACTTTGAACCTACATAAAATTAAAATGTTGAGGGCCAGACTCATATTACTTTATGGACATCCTGTCACATTGCTGGACATGATAATAGCAACAAGTTGGAGGAAGATGGCAAAAAATTGTCGCTGGAACTAGGTAAAGATCTTAATGCAACTGCCAAAAAAAAAAAAACTCACCCAAAGAGAGCTAAACTCACGATCATCAGCAGAAGGGTGAGAATCATGACCCAGGATCGCGCATGGCACATTTCCGACGAAGAGCTTGGCACCAGAGGGTGCTTGCAGTACCATGAATAATAAGGCAAACTGGGATCAGGAGCGGGAGGTGCATTGCCCAAGTATCACGGTGGCGGAAAATAGTATGGAAAGTACCCGCTAGGCGCGATGGTGGAGATGGCGGCAGTGGTGGTGGATAGATGTGGGGCTTGTCGGCGGCAGGTTGGTTGTGGGTGTCGTCAATGCGGGAGACAAGGATAGGGACAGTCGCTAGGCAGCGGCTGTGTGAAATCGTTACTACAGCTTGTCCATGTACCATGGCTTGTGTCGATGCATCGAGTAGAACCATAACCAAGAAATACGCACATACACCATGACCGTTTTTTTATGGTTCTTGCCATTTCTGTGCAACTACTCACTTCGCTGAGAGGAAGAAGCCAAAGGACCGAACATGAAGACTAGGCAACTCATCTGCGGGAGTTTGGAGCAGGTGCATTAAGTGATTATAGAAAAGGCTCAACCCCGGGCACCAACCTTTGTCTTCTACGTAAATGTATTAAACAAATGAATGGTCACATTGTATGGGATAAGTGTAAAAAAAAAAAGAGTGTTAAATCTATTGTAGCAGTGCCGATTCGCTCCTAAATCTTTTTGATTGTGTTAATTTAGTCCTAAAGATTTTGTATTTGTGTTAATTAAATCCATCCGATCAATGTTGGCCCAAAATCACTAATGTGGATGCATGTCATCCTATATGGTATGGACGATGCAAACGTTGACAAATTTTTAATAATTTTTATCATTTTTTATTTTATAATAATTTCTTTGGTTTTTTTCTTCTTTTTTCTTTTTGTTTTCTCTACTATTTTTTTTTCTGATTGAAGGCAGGTGAGGGTGGCCAATTGACCCCCCCCAAAAAAGGCGAGGATGTCCAACCCTTGCCAGCTTTGGCGAGGGCCGCAACACCCTCGCCAGATCTGGGCCAAGCAAGGGCACCGCAACCCTCCCTTGAGGCCCTCCTCACTCTCAATTTGAAAAAAAAAAGATTAAAAAAAGAAAAAGAAAAACCCAAAAAAAGTCACTGTAAAATACAAAGAAAAAATCTCAAAAAATGTCCATGTCACGTCTGTGCCATGTAGGACGGCCAACATTCATGTAATCGATTTTCAGCAAAATCGGCCAGGTGGACTCAATTGGCGAAAAGATGAAATGCTAGGGATCAAATTGTACAATTAAAAGATTTAGGGCTAATTAACATCAATGCAATAGATTTAATTATTTTTTCTTTTACACTTTTCTCTACATTGTATTATTGCCCTGTGGCTTTCCAAAGCATGAAATGAAAATGTGCACTGCATACGATAAGCGGGACATAATTGTAGCTTTACAGCTTTTTACGAAGGAATCGGTCATTGGATGGGACACCACTTCAACTACTACCTCTTTGGTATCAAAAGGGTTTTTTTTTCCCATTTTTCCCTAAATTTTCACCAACTCCTAGAGTTTCTCATGGTTAAGAATTGTATGAATATAATCTGGTGATAGCAACATCTTAAGCAAAAAAACACACACACACACTAGTGTGACCAGAGACCTTCAAATAAGAGTTCAAACATTGTCTCAAACTTTGTCCTTGAAGAAAATTACGCCTCGATGGCGATGAAGCCTTTGGTAATTTTCTCATAAACCGTTGTCAGAGATTACAGGAGTAATCTGAATCGTTGAATTAGATGACTCCTGTGCTGCTCATTCAGAGTCGTCATTTGGCAAGAGTGGTGATCGCCAACACGATTTAAACTCGATAGGAATTTTGTGGCCTTAAGGGATTTTCAAAATGCTGAACTAAACATAGTCATTGACCATGCCAGCGACAACTTTCTCCTATTTTAGGGACCGTCGCGAGAGTGGCCCGACAGCTCGAGAAGTTGCCAACAAAGTCAACTCTTGACTGGAGCAAAGCCAGATGAAAAAGGTTCTTTTGGCTTAGCATTTTCTAACTTTTGCCCGTTTGATTCGCCGAAAATGACGAGTCAATAGTAATTTGTTTCATAGCAAACCCAATACTAGTTTTTCTATAAACATGGTTAGCTAATTCATGCATCAACCCATATTACCCGATCTCCATGTCCTTAAGCATATAGACCAGTCTTTAGCTGATACATCCACCCCATGGATTGCTTATTGAATGGTGTTCTCCCACATTATTGATTGCTTATGGGATGCAAACTGAACTGGGTGCACAAATACTCGTTGGCCCATACTAGGTTTTTTTCTATTTTTCTAGGCACCAAATCTTATTCACGATGTGCCAATAAGCAACTTACTATCGCTCATTCTGTCATTAAGATCATTTAAATTCGTCATATATTTTAGCTCGGGGTCCCCGTTTTTAATACTCGCTATTTATTGTGACAAATTTTTGCCGCCTATTTACTTTCAGGACCGCATGTTTGCATCAAATACATTGAGTTGAAGTGAAAGTTAGAGAGTCGGCATGCTCCCATCAAATACATAGTGTGGGATACTTTGGACAATACACATGTTTGCTAGACGCGTATGACATATCAACTACCTAATTTGCGTTTTGCACTATTGAAATATAATCTCTCATTTTTTTTTTCGGTCGAATAATCTTTCAAGTGAAGATGAGTATTAATGTGTACTTTTATATGAAATGTAGGGTCTTTATGCGGGATGTTCAAGCAATGGTTACCTTTTTTTTTTTTTCCTTCGAAACCATGGTCACTTATGTGTTGAAAAATGTGATAGATAAAATTCCTAAATAAAGATTCGATTGGGGTTTCAATTCATCCAGCCTGGACTTTTTTTTTAATATAGTAATTTTATTTTCTGGACAAAAAAAAGAGATAAAAAAAAAGTGGTGGTTCGGTAGGCTCAGCCCATTGGGCCATGATGGGTCCGAGTGGCACCGGCCCGTTATCCTTCCACTGTCGGGAGCGGGAGGTACTCGCTGCTCTGTGAAGCCAGCCTCACGCGGACCCCTCCACCCTAGGATCCGAGCGGCCCAAGCCTTCGCCCGGGCCGCACAAATCAACTCTCGGCTTGGAACGGGCGGGCCAGAGAATAGCCACGGCGAGCCCGGCCCGCAGAAGCTGAGCCCATGTTCCACCACAATGATGCCCCCACTTGGGTCACAAGCCCGCGCAACCGAGCTCGGCGGCCAACTCAGTCATTCGTGCACTTAATAAACCGTTCAATTCCATCTGCCTGGGCGATGCGGGACTTCGTTCAGCTTTGTTTTGGTTCATCAAAACCTTCCATGTCCCTTCGACTCAATAGGTCTCGAGTTTTTTCCCTTCCGAGGATCGCCTCTTCTATCGTCTAAGAAGTGGCCGATCCGTGCTGCTCATATCCCGAGTGAAGATCACTAGAGAAAAAAAGAAAGTGGAATGGGATCGAACACGTTCTTCCTAGCGAAACACTCATCGTCTCAGTGGATACCCAGAGGAAGTCCACAGTCATCTCTTTATTCTCCACCTCAATAAGGCAACGAGCATATACTGAAAAAATCGAATGGAAATAATGAGTCGCAAGTCCTGCTGGTGATGAGAATCCTAACCAACCAGTAGAGAAGAATTGCCTGAGGAAGTTCTCGCATTCCATCTCTAGATGAACTGCTTGCCCGGTGCTAAGCTAGGTTGCCTTTGCAAGCCTCGAGCTCATCGATATGGCGAGGCCTCAAGCGAGTTCCACCTCGCTGGCCTTTGGCGAGCTCGAAGCTCGGGAGTGCAGACTTAGCCATTTGAAAGCTTATAAAGTATTTTGTAAGCTACATGAGCCTGATAAGTTCAAACATTTCATCTGTTCAGGTAGCTCTGACTCAAAGCATAAAATTCTATTTATAAGCCACGCGAAATCGGGTCAAAGATGTCAATCATTTTACAAGTCCCAATCCCATCAGCGATCCCATAGATTCGACAAACACATCCTCGAAATGTTAAACTAGAGACGGGAATCGTACACCTTCGTATCTGCCTGCACTGGGTATGCATATTGCTTGAAAGAGCACATTACAACTTGGCGTTTGGGTTACATGACAACTTGGTTGTTGGGTTAAATTTTAGTTAGAGAGATGAAAATAAAGAAAGACTTGTATCAATGGTTTGCGGACTAACAAAGACATAGCTCAAGATCATATCTTTGTTAGGGGAAAAAAAGAGAAGTCTTGTATGCTAGTTTTTTAGAAATTTTCAAATCAAAAAGCTGTTTTCTCTGGAGACAATCCGGGAGACAATCCACGATTAAGTAGAAATCATTACGATACACTAGGCTAAGGCATCACAGAGGGGTCTTGTATTGGTGGGTTATACGTGCGCATCTGTATGTGCCGGTCAGAGATGGTCGCCGCCAAGGGAAGCTGCTGCTGCTGCTAGTTTTGTCCAAAATATTCTGATCGCAATTCAAAATCGCCAATTTCCTACGTTCCAACTGGAGCTCTGATACTATATATAACGAGAGACAAATCATTAACTATATGCATATATTAGGCATGTAGACACTGTTCCTCGCCGACGGTTCAACGAGAGATAGAGAGATTTAGACGGAGGAGATGATTTAAGGCGTCTGTCGAGTGAATCCTCTGGTTTTTTTTTTTTTTTAATAATTGAGAGCTCATCAGTCATCACTTCCCCTCACCTCAAATTTGCAGATTGCAACATCCTCTATTGTTGTTTTCCTCTTCTTTTGATTTTCTTAAATTTACCAAAACAAGAGAATTCTCTCTACATTTTTCTCTAGTTCTATTTATTGCGGAGGCTTGCTATCAATTCTATCAATGAAGAACTAGGAGGCTGGATTCCCCCATGTCAAAGGCTGTTCGTCCGATGCTATAAGTTTTTTACCCATGATCTCATATCAAATGCTATAACAGGTGCTGGAGAGCCTCTTGTCTTTCAATATGAAGTCATCGTTGTTTCCTTTTTTCTGTGGTACTAGCTAGAATTGAAGATCTCAGTGAATTCTCTCAATCGGATGTTCTTGTAACTATCCCTGCTCAGGCTCTCGCTCCACCTTCAACTAAAGCTCAGGTTTATGGCCCTTCTTCGTGTAAGTCTTGCCTTGTGTTTTGGTATCTCCTCTGATTTTACTTGTTCTTGGTGAAAAAATCGATATTAATAATATTACATAGCTTAAACATTTACCTAACTTAGGGGATTGTCTCACTTTTCTCTCCATTTTTTTTTAATTTTTTTGTAATATACCCTATTTTTTTCTTATGTTGAAGTAAAGAAACACTTATGTAAAAAAAAAAAAATCACTACATAAAGGAGCAATAACCTAAAAAAGGGAAACCATTATTATTGGACGATCACGATACTTTCCAAAAATTGAAATTATTGATCAATGGAGGAACAATATCACCATTATGTGTACTGATATTTACTGACCGTTTAAAATGACCAAAGTTTTTGCCACATTATGGCCCATTGTGCAAACATAGGATCAAAAATGTCTTTTTTGACAATTGATTCATTCGAATTAGTCGTTGTTTGGCTTGTGAGTTTGTATATTTTGTTTCCAACGACTTTAGCACTAGTGATTGACTATGAATCTTGTTGACTAGAAGGATGATTAGATAAAAAAAAAAAAATTCAAGTAATTTTGAGGACAAATGTGACTCCATATGGGCATAAATAGATATATGAGGTTGTTTCATTTTTTCAATATTACCGGTCAGAATTGAAGATCTTAGTGAATTTTCTCAACTAGATATTCATTTAGCTATCCCTGCTCAGGCTCTAGCTCCACCTTCTAGTCAAGCTCAGATTTCTTGCCCACCTTCGTGTATGTCTTGCCTTCTATTTTGGTCTCTCGTCTGATTTTACTTGTTCTTGGCAAAAAAATCAACGTTAATAATCTTACATAGCTTAAACATTTACCTAACTTTTGGGTTTGTCTTACTTTGCTCTCAATTGCTTCGTTTTCTGTAATGTATTCTATGTGTACTATTTTCTACAGTACCATTTAAAATGACCCAAGTTTTTGCCACATGATAATGTATTAACCATTTTGCTCACATAGCATCAAAAATGTCTTCTTCTTTTTTTTACTATTGACTCATTCAAATAGTTGATGATTCCCCCTATTACTTTGTATACTTTGTTTTCAATAACTTTCTTACTAACAATTGGCTATAAATCTTGTTGACTAGAAGGATACTTAGATAGAAAAATCAAGGATGGAGTAACTAGATGCATGAGGTTGTTCGTTTTTTCAATTATACCAGCCAGAATTGAAGATCCCAGTGAATTTTCTCAACCAGATATTCGTTTAGCTATCCCTACTCAAGCTCAGCTTTCCTACCTCCTTCGTGTAAGTATGGCCTTCTGTTTTGGTTTTTCATCTAATTTTACTTGTTCTTGGCGAAAAAATCAATGTTAATAATCTTACAAAGCTCAAACATTTACCTAACTATGGTGTTCTCACTTTGATCTCCATTGTTTCATTTTCTGTAATGTAACCTATATGTACTAATTTCTATAGACCATTATAAAATAACCCAAGCTTTTGCCACGTTATAATATATGGCCCACAGTGATCACATAGGGTCAAAAGTGTCTTTCTTGACAATTTATTCATTCGAAGAGTCGACATTTGGCCTATGACTCTGTATACTTTGTTTTCATGTACTTTCTTACTAAAGATTGGCTATGAGTCTTGTAGACTAGAAGGACAACTAGACAGAAAATTCAAGTAATTTTGAGGAAAAATGCAACTATATATGGCAATAAATACATATATGAGGTTGTTTCATTTTTTCAATTGTACCGGCCAAAATGGAAGATCTCTGTGAATTTTCTCAACCAAATATTCCTTTAGCTATCTTTGCTCGGGCTCTAGATCCACCTTCAAGTAAAGCTTAGGATTCTTTCCCTCCTTCGTGTAAGTCTTGCCTTTTGTTTTGGTCGCTCATCTGATTTTACTTGTTCTTGCTACAAAAATCAATGTTAACAATCTTACATAGCTTAAACATTTACCTAACTTTGTGTTTTGCCTGACTTTGCTATCCAATGTTTCAATTTTTGTAATGTACCTTGTGTGAATTGATTTCTACATGCCATTTTAAAATGACCTGAGTTTTTGCCACGTTATAATATATTTCCCACTATGCTCATGTAGGGTCAAAAATGTCTGTTTTGACAATTGATTCATTAAAATAGTCGACGTTTGGCCTATGACCAGGTATACTTCGTTTTCATGAACTTTCTTGTCGACGATTGGCTATGAGTCTTGTAGACTAGAAGGATAATTCTATAGAAAATTCTAGTATTTTTGAGGAAAAATGTGACTAGCCAAAATTGAAGATCCAGTGAATTTTCTCAACGAAATGTTACTTTAGCTATCCCTGCTCAGGCTTTAGATCCACCTTCAAGTCAAGCTCAAGTTTCTTGCCCTCCTTCGTATAAGTCTTGCCTTCTGTTTGGTCTCTCGTCTGATTATACTTGTTCTTGATGAAAAAAATCAATGTTAATAATCTTACATAGTTTAAACATTTACCTAACTTTATGGTTTGTCTCTCTTTTCTCTCCAATGTATCAATTGCTGTAATGCGCCCTTTGTGTACTGATTTCTACAGACCATTTTAAAATGACCCAAGTTTTTGCCACATTACAATATATGTCCCATTATGCTTAGGGTCCAAATATCTCTTTTGACAATCAATTCATTCTAATAGTCGACATTTGGCCCTATGACTTTGTGTGCTTTGTTTTCAAGAACTTTCTTGCTAACGATTGGCTATGAATCTTGTTGACTAGAAGGATAATTAGATAGAAAAATCAAATAATTTTGAGAACAAATGTGATTCTATATGAGAATAAATAAATAAATAAATGAGGTTGTTTCATTTTTTCAGTTGCACCAGCCATAATTGAAGATCTTAGTGAATTTTCTCAATAGATATTCCTTTAGCTATCCCCACTCAAGCTCTAGCTCCACCTCCAACTCAAGCTCCAATTTCCTGCCTTCCTTCCTGTAAGTATTGGCTTCTGTTTTGGTTTCTTGTCTGATTTTACTTGTTCTTGGTGAAAGACACCAAAGTTTACAATCTTATATAGCTTATACATTTACTTAACTTGGGGTTTGACTCACGTTGCTCTCCATTGTTTCGTTTTCTGTGCTGTACTCTATGTGTACTAATTTCTATACACCAATTTTAAAATGACCCAAGTTTTTGCCAAATTATAATGTATGGCCCACTGTGCTCGTATAGGGTCAAAACTATCTTTTATTACAATTGATTCATTCGAATAGTCTATGTTTGGCCTATGACTTTGTACACACTGTTTTCAAGAACTATCACGCCACGCACTCATCAAGCACGCCAACATCCCTTCTTGGTTGTTAAGCGGCGACGTCCCAAGATGCGTCATCAACCTATTTATTTTTATCTTTCAATTAAGTGCATGCAGAAACGTACCCAAAATCCCCATTCAAATACATAGCAAGGGATAGTAGGGAAAACTCATTTGGATCGGATTCCATGCTAGTTAGATCGATCTCCAAAATATAAAAATTCCCCAATAAAAAATAATAAAAATAATAAAATTAGAAAAATTCTTGAAAAATCTCAAAAAAAAAAAAAGAGAAAATGGCTAGATTTACCTTATGTTCCTAGTTTTGGGACTTAGGACTCGAAAAATGACGAGTTTTCCCTTTTTGGCAAATTGTCTCCAATTTGAATTAAACTCTTATCCAACACTTCTCTAAGCGCTTAGAGCTTCATTAGGATTTTATGATGCGATTTGTCCATGCCATTGAGTCCTTGATTGCCCACATTACATGCTTTGATTATTATTAATAGGATAGACTCACATCTGCATGAGCATGTTTAGAAAAACACTCAAGTTTGATATCGAAAAAGTGTAGGTCCAAGTCTCTAGATCCAGAATCTCTGATTATGTAGAATCGAACGGCTTCTTTCAACTACTCGATAAGGTTTTTGGTCTACCTTTCTCAAAGACTCGTGGCGACTTCTTTTGCATGTATAGATGCACATGTCACCAATCATTTTAAGATCAAATCTGATTACTCCCCGTTACGATTTGATATGAGCCTAGGAGCGCTCGAGCTAAGCTTGTCTTTGAGACTTAATAATCCATTAGCCCACCACTCGATACATTAGAGATCGAGATGAGTCACGACACGATTTAATTTATGAGGTGTTCCAGAGCATATGATTTACAAAAATCAGTTGCAAGAGTATACACAAAAGACAATGGTTCATTCTCCTATTTACAATACTATTAATGAAGGAAGTCAACATGCCCCGAGATGTAGGTCAACGGTATTCCTAGATGGGAAAAGCTTCAGATCTCCCAACACATTCTCCCCCTCCCAACACCCCCCCCCCCCCCAAAAAAAAAAAGAGAGGGGCCCGGGAGGAGGGGGGGCGGGAGGAGGAGGAGGAGGAGGGGGAGAGCTGATCAAAATTGCTGCTCCAATCTTGTCACTAATGATGAAGGATGAAAGCTGTCCTCTCATCCATGAGGTTTCATAATTTTTTTACCTGTTGCTGCTATGTTTGATATACTTTGTGATCGATTCACTTGAATTGTTAGTTAGCATATGTTATATAGCTGAAATGCTATAATTCATTATCTCTAAATTGTTGCAATGTTCTTAACGTGCAAGAGCATATCTTAAAGAGACCTTGAACTGAACCTGACTAATTCATTTGTGACCTTCCAACCATGAATGTACATCAGGTGGATATCTCTGCAATTTCTCCTCAGCAATATTGTCTTATAAAAGCTAATCGCAAGAACTTGCCTTTTGATGGTTGTTGATATAATTCATCCGGTTATATGTGGATGTCCAAAGGAGTCAAAATTTGATTCTCATTATCTAAATGTTCTTCATGTGGTCAACCGGACATTGTCGATTTCTCCACATGTTCCTGGACTCTTATCTGATCTTTAGATGAATTTTCCTGGTATCGTGTCCATCAAATGACTGATGGTTATTTGCGACTATATGGAACCACTAAATCAATTGAGGAATGTGAAGATAGGAGGTATGAAGGTGCAATTTGGGTGCTAACTTAGATATTAAGACATTGGGGAGTAATCTTTAATATTTTACATTTTGTTTCAACCAATGGCAACTGGAAAACAAGATGTTTGCTTCACACTCTCAATGCTATTTTCTGTTTCTTGATTCATCATTCTGTCTTTAACTAATTCACTCGTTATTTCATTACTGCACAAGATGCAGTTGTTTGCAACTCCACTCTTAATGACTATGCAGTCAAGATGGACTTGGAAATGCCCAATTACAGAACTATTCATCCGCAAGGGGCAGTTCCAGTTTCTGTATCTTCTTTGGTTTTCAATGGTGTAACTTACGCTGGCAACGTTGGTACAAGCAAAAAGGAGGCTGAACAATTAGTAGCCCGTGTTGCCATTCTATCCCTACGTGGTATGCCATTTTCTATACTTTATTTTGAAGTTATGTGCATTTCTATCCATTCAACTAATAAAGGATGTAATGCAGATGATAGCAAGTCAAAAATGGTTCTTTTGAAGACGATCAAGTCTAAGTGGGAACTTTATGCTGCATAACGGGAGACTAAACATTCATGTCCTGTTGGAGCGAATGTGAGAGGCAATTCTGAAATCTGAAATACCAAGCATATGGAAGCTTTAGCTTCTGGGCCAGCTAGTTTTATTCTTAGTTGTGCTATTCCCGATTCATGCTCAGAGGTACCTACACCACATCATTTGTTCCAAGTACCAAGTGCAGTGGCAGGAGAATGCAAAGCAAGAACAAGGAAACGGCCAATAAGAAACCGCGTGTTGATTCTCAGTAGGTCCTACTCTTTACTTCCAAAACTCTTTTTTAAAACCATTTTAGCTGACTTTTTGTCTTCTTATAGGGTGGCTACTTGTATTTGAACTTTGTTTCCTTTGTTTCCTAGACGTGTGTCTGAAAAATTTTGGAACATCTTTGATTGTTTTCTGATAGAACGTTTCTCAATATAAAGTTAACCACCTTGTCGGACTCTTGTGCAGTGATCTTTGATGTCCTTGTTCATGGGACTGTTCGTACATATCTGCATGATAGATGGTTATGATAAGTTGATCTCAACCCTGCAAATTTATCCTGGTGATGGGAAAAACAAATCAATTAGTCCTTATCATAACCGTAGGTCATGCTGAGAAGTAGAAAAAGGAAAAGGAAACTCCATGTGTGGTTACTTCCAAACGTTAGGTTTAGAATGGCAAGAAGTTTCGTTATTAACATGTTGGACTCTGTTTACAGGGATAGACTAGGTCAGTTAAGTCTTGATTCATGAGCGAAAGGAAAGAGAGGTGCAAGGAAACTGATAGTCGATACTAGAAGGAGATGGCAACATTCTCGGGAACTCTAATGTACTATAGAGCAATTTGCTCGATGAAACCCGGAGTCCAAGTAATTGGTTGTTAATACCATTAAGTGCGAATGTGTTAGTGTTTGCGGAGGCGTATGTTTAATTTCAGCAAGAAAACACCATAGTTTTTATTGATCGGGAAATAGTTACAAGGCTATGGATTGGGTGCTTGATTAGTTTTTCTTACTCTTACACGAGCACTATCAAGCCTATTTATAGGCAGATCACTGCTTGTTTTAACCAACATACATCAACACATGTTTGACTTTAACAATACTACTTACCAGTTGTACTTTTTGTGTTATAGCTATTCTTTTTTTTTTTTTTTGTTTAACACATGCCCTACGTGTCTTTATTTCTAACAATATACACTTTGACTTAATATCCAAGATTTTTCTACATCCTGTAAAGAATTCTATACCCTTCGTCTACCATACGAAGACTAAATGCTTTTGGGATTATTACGAGTTTTGGGAAATGGATCCCTTCTTAATGCTCATCCTTGATCCATTACTTGATACATTGAACATACTTCGTAATGCCTCAAACTTTGCTGATGGTAGTGCTTTACTGAATATGTCCGCAACTTGATCTTCGGTCTTGCATTATTTGAGCTCGATCTCCCCATTACTTTGCACTTCGCGAATAAAGTGGTATTTGATGTCGATATGCTTAGTTCTTCTCTGAAAGATTGGATTTTTTGAAATAGCTATCACAGACTTAATGTCGCGGAATATTGGAGTTGATTCTGCCTGTGGTTATCCAATGTCTTCTAGAATTCTCTAAGGCCATATTACTTGATTAGTAGTCGTGGCAATGGCGACATATTCTCTAACGCCACTGAGTCTTGTTTTTTGGATGTCCAAGAAAATATTCATGAATCCAGTGTAAATGCTTAGCTAGTGGTGTTCCTCCTATCATCAGTTGATCCTGCCCAGTTGCTGTCAATATAACCAATAAGCTTAGCCATTGTACTTGGCTGATGCCAAATGCCATAATCTGTAGTTCCTCGTAGGTATCATAGAATTCTTTTGGCAGCTCAAAGTGAATATAACTCGGATTCTACATGAACTATGACAATAGACTTGTCGCGTACATGATGTCTAGTCATGTAGCAGTGAGATACAGTAAACTGCCAATTAAACTTCTGTCAAGGGGAGGCGTCAGCTTTTTTTGCTCCATCTTCCTTTAGTAATTTCTCATTTGTCACGAGTGGGGTTGTGACTGCTTTACAGTAATCCATCTTGAATTTCTTTAGGAGGTTCTCGGCATATTCCTTTTGTGAAATGAAAATTCCTTTATTTTGGTCGATTTTGATGCCAAGGAAATAGTGCATCAAGCCCAAGTCCGTCATCTCTAATGTCTTCATCATTTCTTCTTTAAACTCTCAAATCATTTTTTCATTGTTTCCTATATATGAGATCATCCACATACAGAGAGACAATGAGAGTACCAGTCTTACCTTGGGACTTGATGTAGAGTGTTGGCTCACTCATGCTCCTCCTAAATCCTTGCTTGGTGAGGTATTCATCGATTCTACTATACCCCGCTCGTGGTGCTTGCTTTAACCCATAGAGGGTCTTCTTGAGCTTTAGAACTTTTGCTTCTTGGCCTTTGAATAAAAAACCTTGTGGTTGCTCCACATATATTTATTCTTGTAGATATCCATTTAGGAATGCTGACTTCATGTCTAGTTGATAGATCTTCCATTCATTTTGTGCTGCTAGGGCAATGAGTGCCTGAATAGTATCAAGGTGAGCAACTAGAGCGAAAGTTAAATATGTTTTCTTCCTTAGAGAACTCAATTCCCCATGCCTATAAAAGGAGACCCATTCATATATCCACTTTTCTTGATTGAATTGATTGGCATATTCACTTTTCTATTTTTACTTGAATTGCTTGATGGTTATTTTTTAGAATATATCCGTCGCACGATGTAATCTCGAAAAATTCTAAAAAAATTTGCATTAATTCATCGTCATTCTTACAATGTGAAATTTTTTCCATGTCATATAGGTTGCATTTTAGTCTTGCATTTAATTCATGTCATTGCATTCTAAAATAATTTCATGCATTGCATATAGTATAGTCATTTTTGCATTGATAAAAAAAATTAAAAAATTATGTTTTGGATGCATGCTACCTTGATTACCTTGATTTCTGGATATTCAATTAATTGGTTGTGCACTTGCATGATAACCTTTGTTAGTAACTTAGGTTAAATTCAATTAATATTGCCTTCTCAAATGATTTTTCGTGAAATGAAATGGTACTAAAATAGCGTTAGAGTAATCTAGCATAATTAAGTCCCTGAACTCTTAATCTCTGGTCCGGAGAAGTAATTTAGTTCTCCAACTAATTTACTTAAGTTTCTAATGGACCTACCAAAAATGATTAGTGATGATTTCTATTGAAAATCTTTGCATGTTAAATATTGAATCATAAGTTGCGATTTGGTATGAACTTGGGAGAGTCCAAGTTAGGCTAGTTAAAGAATTAACCTGATAAACTCATTTTTAGGTCGCGACAACAGTAATATAAGAGTTTCAAGAAAGATGTCCAACATTGCGCTCTCTCCGAAGTACAGCTCACCTTTCTTGCAACCTGGTCGACTGTTGAGTATCGAGCACCCTACCAGTGATAAAAGTGGCTCATCTTTCTCAACGGAGGACCAGGCGACTTGGGGGACTATAATCAATTTCGAGTGGTTAACAAGCGCTTCAGAGGGTGAGTGGCTCGGTATTTTTGGGGAAGTGTTGCTTTCTTCTGCAGATATCTCACCAAGTATTCATTATGCATTAACCAGATAGTGGAAACACAAAACCAGAAGATTCAAACTATAAGTTAGCGTTTTGACGCGATGTGTTGTAAGCCGAGATGGAGTTGCAATAAAGTCGATAAATGTTGTCCCACTGAAAGAACCTGGAGAACCGGCCGTTGTTTCTGTCCCTCTTTCCCAAGCAATGCCCTTATCTGCTCCAATATTTTGCTCTCTCGGTTTTCATTTTGCTTGTTGGTGCTCATGATGATTTGCTTTTGTAATTACCTTCCGTCCCTTGAGATCTTGTTAGCAGACATTTCAATTAGCTTTTTCTCAAGCAATGTCTTTTACAGTTTCACTCGTTCTCATCTCCATAACCAACAGATTAATAGTCTGAGTAGTGTTCGTAGAATCATGCCAAAAGATATTTTGTCATTGGAATTCCAGGAAGACATTTGAAGAAGACGTTGGAAGTTCTTTCAAGATTTGTGAGGGAGGGTACGCTGCTGTTAGATCCTGAAGAAGACATGAATGTATAAATCTTGGGTAACAGGTTTTCTTCTATATTTAGGTTGTACAGACCATGTACAGAAAAAAAAAAGTTGCATGGCAAGAGATCAATATGGGCTTAAAACCTGCTAATTGCTATCATCTTTACCTGATACTCATGCCATACTACCAAAAAAAAATCAAATTTACTATTTTAGTGAATGCAACGAGAAAAGGTTCAGCTTCCATATCATCAGATTGCTCGCCTCCTCTTAGGGAGACCTTGCTCTTTCCTTCACGTATTAACTCAACTTTGCGCCATGGTCTATGTTATTTCTCTTGGGGCTTTATTTCTTGTACGGTTAAGCTTAAGGGTTATGATTGCCCTTTCCTTATTTGCCCGCAGTATGCCATATATTATATAGATAGTCCTACCCTTTTATATGTAGGAAACTAAAAGCGGTTTTTTAGTACTCAATGGATACGATATGCTCATAATATCCTTGACGTTGTGTTGCTTTCATTGTGTCATAAAGTGCCATAGACATCTTCAAGGACAACTTAACTGTGAATTTGTGTGAAAATGGAAGAAAAAGATTGGTGACGTCAATTGTGGATGCTCTCTGTTTCATGCTAACTCATCTAACTGTGAATTTGTGTTTGGTTGTATTAGCACAACAGTGCCCTTTTCCAATACTAGATTTCACAGAGATCTTATGCCGACTTATTTTCTACCTTCAGAAACTCAATGATAGCATTTTAATGCTCAGACAGTACTTACTGTATATATATATATAACTAGTGATGGCGTTGCCAAGTTGAAGGGAAAGGTTGCCTGCAAGATCAATAGCGCAGTTCTAACGGATGTGAAGGTGGAAGAAAGGGTATCGCTCCTGTCTTGCTCTGTATGGCAGGAGAAACTTTAGGATGCTACAAACTCGAGGGAGGAACTTGACTTAATTTTTTTTTCTCCAGTTGCAAGATACAGCTTCGGAGGTTTGCCAAAGTACAGCCTGAATGCAAGGTATGAATGTACCTTCTTCATTAAATGCATGGTGGTAAACGTGGTTGAGTAAAGACATTCTCAGTATTGGGTGTGTGCAAAAGCGACTATAGCAGAAGAGAAATGTGGAGTCACTGACGCAGGGAAAACCAAATTGCAGAAGTTCAGATGTGAGCCCATTTAAACAAAACATCTGAATTTTGGAGTCACCGATGGCAGGATACTATGGAGGCTGTTTATGCCTGGGCCAAAGGCTCCAAATTTTACAAGATCATGGAAACCGCACAAGTTTTCAAAGGCGGTTTGATCAACAGAGCAATCAGGTGGTCGGAGGAAGTTTTTGAGCAGCTAATACAAGCTGCAAAATCTATTGGAGAAACAAAAATCAAAATTCGAAGAGGCGGCATCAAAGATAAGGAGGGATAACTGGAGGAGTCACTTGTCATTACACAAGATCATGAGTTCCGATTCACGCTGTGAACGAACATTTGACGGAACAATGGCGGTTGGTTCATCAATTTGCGTAGAGAGACTTCTCAACCTATCAGTATCTGGGCGGAACAATGGCGGTTGGTTCATCAATTTCAAAACTTCAGGTTTATCTTTCTAGCCCTCCTAAAGAAGAATAAAAATTACATCCGAGGATGTGGTGTTTGATGCTATGTGTAAGCTACAGATGCATTTCATGTTAGAAATTTTTGGGACTTCGTATTGAGATTATTATGAACACCATTCATAATTGTGTATATGAAGAGGTTTAGTTGAGATCTCTTCTAGTTCATCTTTCTTGGTTGAGAATATAATCACAATTGTAAAGATGTTGAAGCATACAATAATGGTATGACCAAAGACAAAAAACATTGAGTTGGTCAGTTGTGCTTTTTCTCCCATGTGGGAAGTCTCCGATTCTCTTTGCCCGTAACTACACCCAATATTTTTTAGCTTTATCCATTTTCAAAATCCAACTTATGAATGAAGACATTGATGATTTGTCAACTGAGTTCTTCTAGCCAATTTTGACCGAAAATCGCTAACGTGGACATCGATTGTCTTACATGGTATAGCCAACGCTAACGTGAATAATTTGCGTAAAAATTTATTGGTAAATTTTTTTATCATTTTTTTCTTTCTTTTTATTTTTTTACTTTGCTTTTTCCTTCTATGCTAGCAACCCTTGCCAGCCATGAATCCTCGCTTTTTTGCATTCAATATAAAAATAACATAATCTTTCAAATGTCCCAAAAAAACCTCGATTTTACATTGTCACTTAAAAGAACACCCATAGCAAATTACGCCCATTCTCGCCTCTAGATCGGTACATATCGTCCTAATTGGCTTGCTCCAATGATGTGCACAATGAGCCACTTCAACCAACATTGGGTGATATCTTCCAAATACAAATTGGGCGCGTACATCCTAGTCCATCCTTTGCACACATATATCGAACCATTCTAATTGACCAGGTCATGAAAAGCGGTAAAGAATAACGTTGCTTGGAATTAATGGGGTATGAAAGAGAATCCCTAGCTACGTGTTATATGATAGATTTCAAGATCGATATCCTTAGATTTGCAATAAATCTTTGGAAAACTTCTAACCGCCAAATTATTATCGATCTTAACGTTATATCTTGCTCCAAATACTTCTTACCAAGCTACTTACAAATAAAGAACAAATTAATATGATTGTACCTGATGTCTTCACCATCCTAGCATATATGTGCATAGCGCGTGCACAAGAAGTGCACAACGCAAGGAAATTTTAGCGAAGGGAAGGCCATCCAGCAGCCGTTTCTTATAAGCTCCAGATTAATTTTGTTATTCTGCATATGCCATGTTTTGTGTCCCCTCCGAGTTTACGGCCTCGGTATGGTCACTGGTCCTCTGCATCTCCACCTCTTTTGCCATGGACCTCCACTTGGTGAATTCCCTAAACAACTGCCCGATCTCTTCCAACGTCTGCCCTTTGTCTCCAAGCATCAACATATAAAAGTAGTACCCATGTGATATGTAAGTGATAACCCTATTCATTGTCTATTTAATGCTAACGCTAATTGTGTACCTTCGTGCACACAACCTCAGTGGGAAGATCTTCGAGCAGCAGATCACCGTGAATTGGCCCCAGCCCATGGAGTAGAAGACCACATAGGAATCACCGAGATAAAGCACATGTCCACTACCCAAGAGCTTTGTCGCACTCTGGCCAATGAAGCCGAACATACTCCAAGGGACACTAGCCATAAGACCACCCCACCAATGCTACCCAACCCGATCAATGAGGAAGGTGTGCAAAAGAGGACGGCTACTATCTTCACAAAGTCACTTGTCATGTTCGTGATGAGTTTTTTGTAGTTTGTGTGATGCGGACCCTTCGAAACTACGAGAGATGTAGAGCAGAAGGGTGCCAATGTCACATGCGTGTTGGAGGAACTAGATTCCAACGGCGCAAACAAGCATGTGGTAGATGGAACAGTGGGTGAAAGATATTCTACCATATGGTGTTTTGATGGTGTTCATGATGATGCGATCATTGCACTCCTCAGGATGTCTTCACCATCCTAACATACATGTGCACGAAACATGCACGACACGTGCACGGCAATGCACGATGCAAGGAAATATTGGCGAGGGGAAATTCTGCATATGTCATGTTTGTCCATTCCTCGTCATGGCCTCGGTCATGTCGCTAGTCCTTTACATCTCCACCTCCCTTGCTAAAGATCTCCACTTGATGATTTCCTCGAATAACTGTCCAATCTCTTCCACTGTCAATTCTCCCACCTCGCCCCCCGGCCTCTATCATCAACATATAAAAAAGCACCCATGCGACAATCTCAAATCTCCTTGAACAAGATATGGCCGACTGAGGATAATCGCCTTATAGATTCATAGGTACATAAGCGATAACCTTATATTCATTGTCTGTTTAATGCTAACACTAATTGTGTACACTTGTGCACCCAACCTGGGAAGATCTTCGAGCAATACATCGTCGTGATTGGCCCCAGCCCAATGGAGTTGAAGACCATATAGAAATGAGATGAAGAATATGTCCACTGCCCACAAGAGCTTGGTGGCGTTCTGGCCAATGAAGCTGAGACATACTCCAAGGGACATTAGCCATAAGACCACCCCACCAATTCTACCCAACCCGATCAACGAGGAAGGTGGTAAAGAGGACGGCTAATATCTTCACGAAATCAATTGTCATGTTTGCGATGAGTTTTTTGTAGTTTGTGGTGATGCGGACCCTTTCGAAACTGCGAGAGATGTAGAGCAGAAGGGTGCCAATGTCACATGCCTGTTAGAGGAACTAGATTCCAATGGAGCAAGCAAGCATGTGGCAAATGGAACAGTTGGGTGAAAGATATTATATCATACAGTGTTTTGGTTGGTGTACATGATGATGTGATCATTGCATTCCTCAGAATGTCTTCACCATCCTAACATATATGTGCACGAAACATGCACGACACGTGCACGGCAATGCACGATGCAAGGAAATATTGGCGAGGGGAAATTCTGCATATGTCATGTTTTGTCCATTCCTTGTCATGGCCTCGGTTATATCGCTAGTCCTTTGCATCTCTACCTCCCTTGCCAAAGACCTCCACTTGGTGAATTTCCTCGAACAACTGTCCAATCTCTTCCACTGTCATCCCTACCACCCTCGCCCCCTGGCCTCTAGCATCAACATATAAAAAAGCACCCATGCAACAATCTCAATCTCCTTGAACAAGATGGTTGCCCACTAAGGGTAATCGCCTTATAGATTCGTAGGTACATAAGCGATAACCCTATATTCATTGTCTGTTTAATGCTGACACTAATTGTGTACACTTGTGCACCCAACCTCAGTGGGAAGATCTTCGAGCAGTATATCACCGTGATTGGCCCCAGCCTAGTGGAGTAGAAGACCATATAGGAACTCACCGAGATGAAGCATATATCCACTGCCCACAAAAGCTTGGTGGCGTTCTGGGCAATGAAGCTGAGACATACTCCAAGGGACACTAGCCATAAGACCACCCCACCAATACTACCCAACCCGATCAACGAGGAAGGTAGTAAAGAGGACGGCTACTATCTTCACAAAGTCAATTGTCATGTTCACGATGAGTTTTTTGTAGTTTGTAGTGATGCGGACCCTTTCGAAACTGCAAGAGATGTAGAGCAGAAGGGTGCCAATGTCACATGCCTGTTGGAGGAACTGGATTCCAACGGCTCAAACAAGCATGTGGTAGATGGAACAGTTGGGTGAAAAATATTTTACCATACGGTATTTTGGTTGGTGTTTATGATGATAAGATCATTGCATTCCTCAGGATGTTTTCACCATCCTAACATACACATGCACAAAACATGCACGACACGTGCACGACAATGCACGATGCAAGGAAATATTAGCGAGGGGAAATTCTACATAAGTCATGTTTTGTCCATTCCTCGTCATGGCCTTGGTTATGTCGCTAGTCCTTTGCATCTCCACTTCCCTTGCCAAAGACCTCCACTTGATGAATTTCCCCGAACAACTGTCCAATCTCTTCCACTGTCATCCCTCCCACCCCCGCCCCCCAACCTCTAGCATCAACATATAAAAAAGCACCCATGCGACAATCCCAATCTCCTTGAACAAGATGCTGGCCCACTGAGGGTAATCGCCTTATAGATTCGTAGGTACATAAGTGATAACCCTATATTCATTGTTTGTTTAATGCTGACACCGCACCCTTGTGCACCCAACCTCAGTGGGAAGATCTTCTAGCAGTACATCGCCGTGATTGGCCCTAGCCCAATGGAGTAGAAGACCACATAGGAAATCACTGAGATGAAGAATATGTCCACTGCCCACAAGAGCTTGGTGACGTTCTGGCCAATGAAGCTGAGACATACTCTAAGGGACACCAGCCATAAGACCACGCCACCAATGCTACCCAACCCGATCAACGAGGAAGGTGGTAAAGAGGACGGCTACTATATTCACAAAGTCAATTGTCATGTTCGCGATGAGTTGTTTGTAGTTTGTGGTGATGCGGTCCCTTTCGAAACTGCGAGAGATGTAGAGCAAAAGGGTGCCAATGTCACATGCCTGTTGGAGGAACTAGATTCCAACGGCGCAAACAAAGATGTGGCAAATGGAACAGGTTGAGTGAAAGATATTCTACCATACGGTGTTTTGGTTGGTGTTTATAATGATGTGATCATTGCACTCCTCAGAATGTCTTCTCCATCCTAACATACATGTGCACGAAACATGCACGACACTTGCACCGCAATGCACGATGCAAGGAAATATTGGCGAGGGGAAATTTTGCATATGTCATGTTTTGTCCATTCCTCGTCATGGCCTCGGTCATGTCGCTAGTCCTTTGCATCTCCACCTCCCTTGCCAAAGACCTCCACTTGGTAAATTTCCCCGAATAACTGTCCAATCTCTTTCACTGTCATCCCTCCCACCCCCGCCCCCTGGCCTCTAGCATCAACATATAAAAAAGCACCCATGCGGCAATCTCAATCTCCTTGAACAAGATGGTGACCCACTGAGGGTAATCGCCTTATAGATTCATAGGTATATAAACAATAACCCTATATTCATTGTCTATTTAATGGTGACACTAATTGTATACCCTTGTGCACCCAACCTCAGTGGGAAGACCTCCAAGCCGTATACCGACATGATTAGCCTAGCCCAATGGAGTAGAAGACCACATAGGAAATCACTGAGATGAAGCACATGTCCACCCCCCACAAGAGCTCTATAGCGCTCTGTTTAATGAAGCTGAGGCACACTCCAAGGGACACTAACCATAAAACCACTCCACCGATGCTGTTCGACCCGATCAACGACGAAGGTGGTAAAGAGGACGACTGCTATCTTCACAAAGTCAATTGTCATGTTTGCGAAGAGTTTTTCATAGTTTGTGCTAATGCGGACCCTCTCAAAAATGCAAGGGATGTAGAGAAGCAGGGTATCGATGCCACATGCCTGTTGGAGGAACTGGATTCGAACAGCTCAAATGAACATGTAGCAGATGGACCAGTCGGGTGAAAGATATTCTGCCATACGCCGATATTCTGGTTGGAGTTCGTGACGATGTCGTCATTGTACTCGTTAAGACGTCTTCACCATCCTGCCATACATGTGTATGGAACATGCACAACACGTGCACGGCAATGCACAACAAAAGGAAATCTCGGCGAGGGGAAGGCCATCTAGCAACCTTTTCTTATAAGCTCCAGATTAATTGTGTAATTTTGCATATGTCATGTTTTTCCATTCCTCTTCGCAGCCTTAGTCATGTCATTGGTCCTTTGCATCTCCATCTCCCTCACCACAGGCCTCCACTTGGTGAATTTCCCCAAACAACTGTCCAATCTCTTCCAACCCCCCCCCCCTCTCTCTCTCTTCATTAACATATAAAAAAGCACCCATGTGACAATCGCAATCCCCCCCCCCAATCAAGATGGTGGCCCCGTTGAAGGTGATTGCCTTGTAGATTCATAGGTACATCAGCAATAACCCTATATTCATTGTATGTTTAAATTCGATGCTAATTATATACCCTTGTTTACGCAACCTAAATGCGAAGATCTCTAAGTAGATTACCGCCATGATCGACCATAGCCCAATGGAGTAGAAGGCCACATAGGAAATCACCGAGTTGAAGAACATGTCCATTACCCAAAAGAGCTTCGCGACGCTCTGGTCAATGAAGTTGAGGCACACTCCAAGGGACACTAGTCGTAAGCCCACTATCTTCACGAAAAGGACGATCACTATCTTCATGAAGTCAATTATCATGTTCACGAGGAGTTTTTCATTGTTTGTGGTGTTGCGAACCATCTCGTAAATGGAGGGCTATAGAGCAGCAAGGTGTCGATGCCACATGCCTGTTGGAGGAACTGGACCCCAACAATGCAAATGAGCATGTGGTAGATGGACCAGGTAGAGTAAAAGATATCCCACCATACGCAGGTGTTCTAGTTGGTGTTGTCACGATATCATCATTGCACTCCTTAAGATGTCTTCACCACCCTAGCATACATCTGTATGGAACATGCACAACACGTGCACGGCGCATGCACGGCAGATGCATGGCAATGCACAAAGCAAGGAAATCTATCTAGCATCCTTTTCTCATAAGTTCCAGATTAAATTTCTAATTTTGCATATGCTAAATAGGTTTTGAGTATTAATCTTGTAAAGAAACGTAGAGATATCGGTTAGATAAAACCTTTCCCCTCAATTTTGCTGTGTATGTGGTCAATCGAATGTATCCCATGGAACTCGCAATTGTTTTGTTTATGAATTTTGAGGGAAGTTGCAGAATGCTTTTGTTGACATCTTGGAAGTTAAGTTCTCTCCATACATATAAGACAACGCAATCCTCGATGCGGATTTCAGGATGCAGAAGATAAAAACGAACGGTAGACACATAAGATTGATGTAGTTGCCATCAAGAACATTAAGGAAAGCATCAAAACAGTGGTTCACAATAAAGCTAAGTGGTAGATGCTAATGTAGACCATGCGGGTTCACCATGCAGACAAATTACAGTGCACGGATGGGGATGTACATTAGAAACCATGACCGGCATGCACAAAAGAGAAGGGATAAGGGAAATTCTAGCAGAATATGCCGAGAAATAGCAAAAGAAACCTCATTTACGAACTGCGGTTTTGAGTCTACACTAAGGATAATCGTCAATAACTGGATTTTCGTCTAAGATGTGAGGAGCATACAATGTCACCCCAATTTACAATAACAGAAGAAAATCTACCGAAAGACCTTCAGAATGCCAAGGGGTTGAACTATGTAGCAATAGAACTACAGCTACGTTTGGTAATGGCAACTCGCTCCTCGCAAATAGACTCTAATGTCCAGCTCATAATCATGTCGAATCTATCAGCACGTGCACCGTAGACAGGCTACCATGATTGTCCTAATGGATCCACTTTCGTTCAAATTATGCAATCAAGTCAAGCCAAAGGACCCCATCCCCTCACATTCGACAATTTTCAAGGAGTAACACCTGGCATATGTGCCATTTAATAGACCAGGTCTCTCTTCTCTCCGATTGTATCTCCACACTGGGAAGATCCTCAACAGGCTTTTCCAATAAAGAACAAATAAATATAACCGTTGTTGATGTCTTCACCACCGCAGCATACATGTGTGCGGAATATGCACGACATGTGCACGGCAATGCGCAACACATGTATGGCATATGTACAACGCAAGTAAATTTCGGCGAGATCGTTGTTCTTGAATTTGTAAAGAACTGTTAGAGTAATTCCAGCCAGAAAATTGTTATTGATCTTAACGCATGTCTTGCTTCAAATGCTTCTGACATGTGTTCAAGATGCCAAATGTTCAAAATTATTAAAAGAATTATTAAAATTATCATGCTTATGGACTGGTCAAATAGACTAAATTAGCACAATTTCAAAAGGTTTAGGACTCAATTGGCCTAAAAAAAATGTTTACAACTGAATTAGCACAATTATAATATGTGTAAGGCTTCCTTTCGTAATTTTCCCAAGCAGGTGGGGCGTCATTGGCATCTTGAACACGTCAGCAGCCAATGAAGTAGATCCCAATCTAATCCAAACGCTTTTTCGAAAAAAAAAAAAAAAAAGTAAAACATTGCATTCTTTTTTTTCGTGGACACAAAAGAGAACATCAAAATTTGTTAGGTGGAAGAATGAACCTTTGAGAGTTAGGGTTTCACACTTGTATAGTCCCTTTCACTAGTTAAGATCTTGACAATGCATATTAGCAGTTGCATTTGTCGTCACATATCGAAAATCCATCGGATGGTCGAGCTTGCTGATGCATGACTTGGTAGGCTTGTACTCCGGTGCTTTCCCATTGCCCATTATCTTTTTCCCTTCAAACTAAGACTTTCTTCTGCTGCTGTACTGTACCTAAGGAATATAACGCATTGAAGTGTAATTCAGTTGCAGTTGTATACAGTCTGGTTGTACTTAGGCTTGCCTATGTCATGAAAGTCTACGACAAGTTTATGTGCACTCGCAAGAGCCATCATAATAGATCCCTTGACGAAATTGATCCAGTTTAGTAAGACTTTGCAATCAATTTCAAATTAAACTCGCCAATGATCTGGATTCATATAGTGATTTTGCTTCACTTTAAGTTAATAACTGTTCTACTCAAGTTCAAACTCGAGCTTGAGATCGATATTCATAGAAAACCCGACAACAGTTGGATCAATTTCAAGCATGCCAAAAGCCATTCGAAGTTTGAGTTAAAAGCAAAAATACTATGCTAGGTCAAGCTAGAGTCGACTTCTAATTATGACTATGGTGCTGTACGCTGGCCCAAGTCACGTTGGTCTTAGCATCCAATTGATCGCCTTTTTACTTGCTTCTCGTTATTTTTTGATATGTTTCTTTCTCTTTCTTTATGTCATTTTCTTGATTGTGTTTCTCTTATTTCGTTTAACCCAATTGGTGGTTAGGACCTGTCCTGGGATCATAATAAACATGAAAAAAAAATCACATAGATATCTAGTGGAGAATAACTTGAGGATTCAATTGGATCAAAAGACCGCATGTGACGGTTAATTGATAAACGAAAGGGCATTAATTGGATAACTAATCAAATCAAGTCCCGTACTTCAATTTATAGTTGAGTAGGAAGTGAGATGTCCTCTTGCATCTCACTTCCCTCCTAAACGACCCAAATAGGAATCGATTGATATGAACTTTCCAACATTACATAAGGTAAGGGTTTGCTAAGAATTAGCGCCGATTGAGGACCATTGGTGCTCAACTAGGCATTACCTCTAAACCCGTCTTCCTACCATCGGGGAAGTCGCCACATGATATAACACACAAATATGAAAATTCTGATTTGGTGTAATATAACACATAAATATGAAAATTCTGATTTGGTTTAATCGTTTTCATCCCATAAAAAGATTTAACCCTCTTAAGCACATGAATAATAAAAACATTTGACTTTTCTACAATGTAAACATGTCACACATTTAATCAATCATAAGTATGTATTTTGTATCAACATGGCAAGTTTATCTACATTTAGACACACATATGTATCTTTCGCATTTTTCCATGTTCACGTATAATAACCCGTCTTCAAATGTGTTAAATTCGTTGCCTATTGTGCTACCCTTTTACTAAACCTGTACTGATTAAGTTTCAAAGTTATGACATGATAGATAAACATATAAAATTCGCGACACAAGTGAAGATTGTCAAAGGGAAACATAAGTTGCCGACCATACTCGTGTTTGGCATCCTTTCCTTTCTAGGAGGGTCTGACAACGACAGCTGCACCAAAAGCATACGAAGCAAAATATTGACTGAAAGTAATTGACATCCCCAAACACAAACCAACCATTTTACAGAAGACTTGACTGCCGCCTCTACTTCTCATTCTTGTAGAGGATCTGCATTGCCTGCTGAAGAAAGTCCACATAAATGCAGAGGAGACGACAAAATCTAAAACACTATCAATACAAAGCAATACAAACATATCCTTACCATCTGAAGACTCTAAGAGACACGTAACAGATATAAATGCCAAGAAGGATAGAACCTCGTCATTTGCATTTGATCCCTTCCATTGACAAAGCAGAGGTCTTACACCAGGGTCAGGTCGGGTCTAGTGACTTGATCCTTCTACCTCATTCGGCTTTCCAGTTTCTCATCTCCCAAATCAAGTCATTCCCAACAACCACATCAGAAGCAATGTTTGCATCCTTTACAGATGGGTGTACAGGTGTGGCCCCAGGTGGCCTTTTTTTCATTTCCTAGATGAATCTCAGGCAGATATTCTTACACATCCTGGCTTAACAAGATTACGTTTTTCACTTCGGTGATCATGCTTATCAGCAGATGGAACTGTCGTGTTTTTCTTGAATAGCCGTGGTGACATACCACCAAAGACCTGCAAAGAAATGGTTACAAGGCACTTAGCAGTTTTAGAAATAGCTCACAAGGTACTTCGAAATCTCACAGTTAACAGCCACTCACATGAAAGACAGTACTTTGAGTGCCAAACATCAATAAGAACACCAGAATTGAAATTTGAAGGCTCAAATGTTTTTTTTTTTTTTGGGGGGTAAGGAGAAGGCTCAAAATATTTAGTCCTCACTAAACATGAAACTAGCCTCTTGTATTCCCCACACCAGAAGATGCTGACCAATAACAATATAGAGACAGAGGAATAGCAACCACCTTATGAATTCGTCTCACCTTCTATTAAAGGCTGGATTTTCTTGTTCCTTGAGTTGCCAAAACCAGATACTCCTGGAATACATTGACAGGAATTCCTCAGTAGTAGGGCAGAAATCATGAAATGCAATTTCATGCTTTAATCATAATGAAGTGTACCAGGAAATTGCAGAAGCATGCACCAAAAACCATGAGTGGATTTCCTAAAAGTCTAGAGGCAGGCTCTTGATTGAGATTTGATAAAGAAGGTAACTCAACTAGCTTGATAAGAGGAAGTTTCAGTTGAAATGAAGGGCATTTAATAGAAGTTTGCGTCAGATCATTCCCCATACACAAAAGAAAGAGCTGATCAGTTGTCATAATCCAAAATGAAAACATTCAGCAATTGGGCAATAATGATATGAATAGAGGTTCTTTCATCGCTTTTTTCCTCCTCTTGGTTTGTTCCATCTTTGCCATGCCTCCATGGACATCTCCTTAGAACAAACTAAAGGGAATGATGAATGATTACTTGACCAGCCAAATCTATCTGCCGTTCAAAAGCTTGAGCCTGCTTCATCCTTTTTGGAGATGGTATCATTTTTCAGAAATGCATTGAAAATAGAATAAATCTTTAAGAGATAGAAATCAAAGTCAAATAGCATTTCCTCTGGTGTCAACCATTGAAATTATGTTTTCGAAGAGATTTGAATAAAGCTCCAGGATCATATGAAAATGTCCCCACAGTTGTCGCTATGACCACAACAAGGAGTCAAGGACAGAGAAATCTGCTAGCCGCGAGATGCTCACAGCAGCCAGCAAGCACAAATTAAAATGGCATTCACAATATTTAACTTCCTACCAGGTTCAACTTTCATTGGCAATTTAGACAAATAGGAGAGAAAAATCTAATGAAAACCTCTTCATGAAACGACCCCAGTACAAACACAACGAGATGTTTCAAGGGGCCAGTAGCCCCGTAAGCTTCATCTCCAATAGTAAAGCCAATCACGTGCAGGCCTATAGAACCCTCCACATATGCCAACACATGATTCAATAAGCAAACCAATTGTTTAGGTTCACTACAAGAAACTAATCACCAGGCGCCATACTGTATATGTTAAACATATTAACACCTGATCTTTGCCTAAGATAATAGATTTTCAACTGTAAACTTAGGGACCATCCTAAGAATAGATAGATTGCCACAGCCATCACTCAAAGAACAAATTTTCGCTGTCCTAGCCATACCACTGTCGCCACCCAAGAGTTCAGCTCGAAACGTGGGCCCCAAGGTATTAGATTTGTTAGAAAGCTGTAACTTCTCTACTTTTGCAATCAAATTGCAAGTTGCTTTCTCTATGCTGCAACTATTTCTCGCCATGTCAGTCAGAGCACACTGCCACCAAAAACAGAAAAATATCAATGTACTGTAAAATTCCAACATTCTCCTCCTAGTGCACATAAAATAATTAGAGTTGCAACACCAATCATAGGCCTGAAGAGATTAGAAAACCACAACTAGCAAGTGACAAGTACTAGTCAAGGAAAATCAAGTTATAAATCAGGCATAAGTTATAAATCAAGCATAACCATCTACACTGGTGGTGATTATGTCTAGTAATGGATACTTTTTCAATTATCTCACCAATTATACTGGAAATCAAATGTGTGCAAACTTTTGAAAATATGACATTAAAGGAAAAAGAAGGATGCTTAATATCATAAAGTACAAAAGTTAAGATAATTGAACGCATGATACATCCTCTACTAACTTTAGAAAAGAAACCTACTTAAGTCAAGATGAGCGCACATAACACTCCACTTAACATACATGCAACCAGCTAAGACATAAGGAAAAAAGAAGCTAAGAGCCGTGAAAGGAATCCAAGATTTAGACCACATGAGTTCCTTTCTATGGTCGATCTGCCATTTACAATATACAGATCAACAGAAATCAAGTAACAGCGGAATGAACATGCTTCATATGTTGATAAACAATAAGATGATTACCGTTGTTGTGGACATCCTTCTCTTTTCAGCATTGAGTTTAGATGATAATGAAGGCGTAATTTCAGCTGATGATTTCCCAGCTTTTTTCTTCAATTTGCCTCTTGTCCTTGACCGCTGACAAATGGGAAAGAAGATCAAAACTATCCCGGAAGATGGACACTCCATCATTGTCACTATCACATGGCATAATGGTGTCTTGTAGTTCCATTCCATGCAATAATTGGAGTCAGATGGAGGTCATATCCATGTTGCATGCAAACATTAAACAAGATATAGTATAACCCAAATTATACAACCTAAAAATCAAGTGACAGAAGCACTAAAACAACTCTTCCCTTGTCAACAAAAGTAAACTTTCAAAGGAACTTCACCGCGAACCATTCTTCCAACCATGATCAGTATTTCCATACTCAACAAGCTAAAGCATCATCCAAGCCCCAGGTGCAGATCATTATGAGTGAATGTATTATTTCTATCATCATATTTAGGTTAATACTGCTCAGGTTTCACAAAACTTGAGTAACAGCTAGCTTCCATTTACAGCATAGACAGTTCGATTTCTTTACCCCTATGCCAGTAAACTCCTCAGCGTTTGACCATGTGAGAACTCATATACCAAGTAAAGTAAATTTACTATGGCTATAGTACGTAACCTAGACATTACCCAAATTCTCTGTTCCTCATGGGTGCAAAGATCTATTTGATCCAATAATACACACTGTATCTACCTTAGAAGCTCTTTTTCGACGAACATAATCCATTAGAGGCGTCGTAACAATAGGAACACCTTCTGCAGCACCTACAAAAGCATAGTGAAAGTTCGCATAATATTCCAGTCAGCTACTCTTAAGATTTTCGCAAAGTGATATTCAGGAGAACTTTAACAGACCGGATCTCTCTGCCTCTCTTTTCTCCAGCTGTATCTCAGCACTGGGAAGATTCTCAACAGGCTTTACCAATAATTTGAGGAATTCAATATACTCAGGATCTGGAAGATATGGAGGAATTATTAACTAATCATTCCACAAACATGCAGACATGCAGCACAGTAGCTTGTAAGGTAATACCTGTAATTAGGGTCCCTTCACGACTATCTTTCCTTAAACGTTGGGCTGGAACACGTTGAAAAGGAGCATACTCAACAATTGTTTTAAATTGAGCACCTAAAATGGATTAGACAAAGAATCAATAGTTATGATTTTTTTTTTTCACTTTTTAAATGCTTTTTCAACAGTGAAATATCAAGTCAAAAAGATTTCAATGACCCAAAATCCAATTCTGCAGAAGTATATAATGGGTAAAAAGCGAAACCACTAACTTAAGCAGAAGAATACTTGTTCACCACTTCACGCAGGTGGGTGTTACTAGATTTAATTGAAGAGCACCATGATGACCAACTAGAACTAATTCGCTTCCTCAAGTATGCACAAAGTTCACCAGCACTATAAGAAAGTATTTGGAATGAATCAAGTCAAAATTACCCTTCTCGTTCACAAACACGTGCCCATTAAAGATCCCCGCAAATTCAGTAACATCCTCCAGCTTCTTGAACTTGATATAGGCTCTAGAAAGAGTATGGCACTTCTGGCTACAATATGTCAAGGAAAACAGATTGAGATGATGCACGTCCTCTTACTAAATCATTTTCGAGATTATAGAGGAAAGCATCAAGACAGGGGGCAGAATTCAACAAAAGCCAAGCCATAGATGCTAGTTATTCCCATGCAGACAAATTACAGTGCACAGATGGGGATGTACATTAGCAAGCATGACCAGCGTGCACAAAAGAGAAGGGGTGAAGGATGTTCCAGTGGAGTATGCCGATAGATACCAAAAGAAACCTCATTTAAGAACAGCAATTTTGAGTCTACACCGACGATGATCATCAATAACTGGATTCGACTCCAAGATGTGAGGATCATACAGTGTCACTCGCATTTACAAGAACAGGAGAAAATTTGCCCAAAGACCTTCAGAATGCCAAGGGGTCGAACTATGTGGCAACAAAACTACAGCTGTGTTTGGTAATGACAACTCACTCCTCGCAAATTGACTCTAATGTCCAACTTATAATCATGTCGAATCTATCAGCACTGGCATGATAGACAGGCTGCCATGATTGTCCAATGCATTCACTTTCGTTCAAATTATGCAATCAAGCCAAAGGACCCCATCCCCTGGCATTCAACAACTTCCAAGGAGTAACAACTGGCATATCGGCCATTCAACTTCCACCTAAACCTAAAATGTCATTGGACTTCTCAGTACTAATCCTCACTTACCCTGTTGCGTCTGCATAAGTAACTACAGAGCTATTCAAAAGCAACCCTCACCTCAAGAACAAAAAAAGACCCGCAAAACAACCCGTAGGCTAACTCAACGAGACAATGTCTGACCAAGCACAGAGCAAGCCGAAGGGCCCCTGACCTGCTCTTGCCGGGACGGAAAGAGAACCAGTCGTACCGCCCGGAGAAGACTTTGTCGATTTGCTCGGTCAGAAATGCCTGCGTGATCGAGGGTGGCAAGTGACGCCAAACCACCTTCGTTCGGTCCAACGGTCGCTTCTTCATCGCCGATCACCCTTGCACCAACCGAAAGACGCAGACTGGCTTCGATCTTCCGCTGCTCTGCTTTGTGCAATTGAGCGCAGAGACAGAGAGTTTTTAACTTTGAGTGATCAAACCGATCATTTCCTTAAACCGAGATTAATGTATAAGTTAACATTTTATAGTTATTATGATTTTTCGCAGTATTATAATAATCAAATTTTGAAAGGCTAAAAAATGTAAATCAGAGTTTTCTTAAATGGGCATTATTTATAATGATATATTCACCATGAGTCCTAAAACTCATCATGAAAGTATAATCCTACTGAACACTTCCCCGATAGTTCCGATTAGCCCTTCCTGGCAGAGGTGGGGCAGCGGCGGTGAGCACTAGCCGCTGGTTCTTGGTTATGTTAGTTGTTTTTCTTTAAATTTTACCTTATTTTTAAATTAATTTATATTTTGACCAAAACGATATCGTTTTAGCCACATCATCACCACGTATGAGATAGAAAACACTAAAAAAAGTCATGTTAATATTTTCCACTAGCTAAATTAGGCGAAATTAATGAAAGGACTTGATTGAATCAATTTAATAAGTTTTAGGACTTGATTACATTTTTAAAAGTTTTAAGACTTGATTGCACTTTCGTGATAAATTTTAGGACTTCTAGTGAACGTATATCTCATTCATAATAATTATGGATCACAGAAAAACGTATAAAAAAAATCCAATCCAAAAGCAAAAAGGGGCATAAATTAGGATTACTGAACTGTATTATATTTACGTATTTTTCTCTAATTTATTTACAGCTCGAAAGTGTACAAAGATTGAAATACATGCCACTTTTATGAGAAACCTGATATATATTCTATTTAACATAGAGATGTATACGTATTAACGGCATATAAAGATAAAGCAGAAGTTAGTTTCCCATTAACATAATTACATTTGTATCTAGAGAAAATGGTTGTTAGAAGATAATAGCATCAAGCTAAGTCGTGGTGGCTCAAAAAGGGACAAAAGTCGGCTAAAGCAAAAGCAGAATGATGCTGACTGACTTTTAGAGATTTGTTGTGTACCAACGAAGCCTTGCTAGATAAGTTAGCATGGAGAGACCTTGTTGAAAAGGGTTGTTATGCTCCTCATGAGAAGTTTTAGAAGGGGCCTCCATGCATGTCCAGTAACCTAACACGCTATCTGAATACGTTCTTTATTTTAACACGTCGATGCTAGCATATCATGTACCCCCAATTATCAATTATACTCCCATGCGTGTCTAGTGACCTTACCCGACACGTTATCTAAAAACGTTCCTTATTTTAACATGTCAATATTGGCATATCATGCATCTTCAATTGTCAATTATATTCTTTTTTTTATAGCAAGAAATACCCTCTTATCGCTTTATAATTGAGGGATCCTCATATGCGGACAAAGTCTCATACGAAGCAAGCTAAGGACTTGTTTAGGGTGGCTCATGAGGAGTTTTAGTAGGCTAGGAAAAAGTGTCAAAAGCATCTTGGACTTGGAATCGTATACAAAATGGAGGAGAGATTACCAAGAATGGAGCTATGTGATAAACTTTCATATTGTGAAGATAAATGGGACCATTCCCAAGAAAGATAGGATGTTGACACCACATGAAGACAGGACACTAGACATGAAGAAGCTATTTTCAGGATGAACATGAACCTGTGTAGCCTTATGTGAAAGCAGGGATCTATCTGCACAGTCTGCCTACTGTTTTCTCAGAGAGTTGTTCAGGAAATCTGCAAGAACGGGTCCTCCTGAAATTAAGTGTGGTCTTTGAAGCTATGCAGGAGCAGGAGGAAGTGACTTCCAGGAGATGTGAACCTCCGGTAGATGGTATTAGATTAGCAGAAATGGCTCAAGAATGTGCCTCTGAATGGTAATGCTTGTCAAATTGGGTTGCAACCCAGAGTTAGGAGGAGCATGTGTCATTTGATTTGAACTTGGTGTCTTCATTCCGCGTCTTCTACTGGTTTAGAGCAACTCCTGACGAGAAACATATGTTACAGGCCGAAAACAATATTGAAATGTGTCCATTGTAAAATTTGGAAAACAAAAAGCACAAAAACTTTTTGGTTTATGTACTCCATAAATCTATGGCATACGAACTCGATGAAGGGTAACCTCATTTCGACAACAGACATAAATTCATAATTGCGCCAGGTAGTTTTATGTCATAATTGCCTCTCCTAGTTTATAAGGAACTTCCCTCGGCTCGGTCCAGATTCTTAGTGTATTTAGCAATTTGTCTCCCAAAAACAAGGAAACCCACCATATGATAAGCACGTAGAATACCCTGTATCAAAATTACCAGATTTCAGCCATTTTATTCGAATTATGTGGTAACTTTTCCATAGTCAAGGGGCAGTCAATGAAGAAATGGAGATGGGTCATCACTGTACAGAGAATGCTTCCAACAATCAGAGCAAACATTGACAATATACAGCCCTTTCCATTGTTGGAGCACCAAAACAAGACTGCCGCTTGATTCTACCAAAATCCGATTGCTTCGGATTTGACAAGGCTTGAGGAGCATCATCAAGTACTGCTTAGAACAAGTACCCGGTGACGTACAATCAGCAGATGCTCCGACACAAAATGCTTGTGTCGATCATATCTTTTTAGAGTTTCTGGATAGGAATTCTGCTTCCTGTCGTCATCGTTGCCATCTCATGGGCGTCGTTGCTTCAAGAGAAAATGCACAAGTCCTTATCATCACCTACCATTTGGCCAATAGAGAAGCGCCTCCACTTCCGCCTGCCCATGATCGGCCTTCTCTCTCTTCGTCTTGACCTTATCAAGGCGAGCTTTCCGGACGGCATTTTGTATTTGCCTCTCGTGCTCCTTGAGCATTTCATCGAGGTTACCTCCTGCAGGAAGCAAAGGTCCAGAATAGTGGATTCTCTTTTTGGGAGAATAACTCTGCAATCACAAGCAAGAGAAGATGATCAGCTTTCCAGATCATAGCTTGTGAATCGCCGCACAGAGGGCAAGAGATTAAAAAAAAAAATGGGGTGTCCTCATTGATATTTCACAATCAGTTTATGTCATTCTTTGACATTTCGCATGAAAGAAAATAATTTTTTTGGATTTTTCAGATACTTTCAATTGATCTCTCAAAATTATACGAGCAAAGACATTCAATACCATTTGTCATAGGACATCATTCCAGGGTTAGCCTAAAAAGTTACCAAATATCAAGTTTGCTTTAATGTACAAAAAGAAAAACACAGAAATAAAGATGCACTTAGCAGCTAGCACAACTAAATTTCCAATGACCACATGGACATCATGATGTCCGTTATTATTTCAACTCCATATGCCATACCAATTGTTCCAAGCATTTTATTCATGCTAGTAAGTAAAGAAAAACGAATGCGGAGAATGCCAAAAAAACAGCATTACAAGCTATACATCTTAAAGGAACATGGTTGAGTCAGATTATTTTACTTCAACTAAGTGAAAAAGGGAACCGGAAAAGCGAAGAAAAAAACTTTCCTAGCAGAGGCTAGGATAAAGAGATTATTCAAGTCATAATGCCATTACCGCATTGGACTCCCTCCGGGGGTGCTCTCCTCCCTTCTTAAACAAAGACATCGGCCTATGTAGCAAATGATGAGACCGGTCATGCTTTCCCGATGATTCGCCACCATCTAGATGATTACACCTGGCAACAAAAGCCTCATCCCTCCACTGGACATTAGCACCCGTCTCCCTACTACAATCGAGATGCGAATCAGCTCCTACCGCAACAGAATTAGAAAACCTGGATAACTGTGATGCTCTTCTATGCATGAAAGATCTCTGCCTTGTCAACTCGGCACCACCACTTGAAGAATCAAGTATTCGATTTGTCACAGTCAAAGCCTCGCCCTCATTTGCATATCCAATTTGTGTTGATCCATTAAGACTGGTTTCTGCTGATTGTCCAGATGGAGTGACATTGTTCTGGGTCATTCCTCCCGGTTTCTCACAGGTACTTCTGGAATTTGCTTGCCCTTGTCGCTCCTAAAGAAAGTAAAAAAGATAATGATAATTGCAGTTAAGCTATGAGAAAATGGGTCGCTCTGGGACGTGTGTCTGTGTGTGTGTCGATTGGCCTTGTTGCTCCTAAAGAAAGTAAAAAAGATAATGATAATTACGGCTAAGCTATGAGAAAATGGGTCCCTCTGTTGTGTGTGTGTGTGTGTGTGTGTGTGTGTGTGGGTTGGGGGGGGGGGGGGGGGGGGTGGTGCTTTTGCGTTGGTGGGGGGGTGGGTGTTTGGTGTTTGGGAGTGTTTGTGTGTGTGTGTTTACAAATATCTATGAAATATAATTAGAAGGACAAGTTACCCGAACGGATGCCTTAAAATCAGCATTGGCATTTGACGTAGGCACAACTTTAGACTCTTTCGAACACTTCCTAATTGATTCAAGACCGCGAACTTTACCAGCAGTAGCTTTACGCCTGTAATAAAAACCAACCAATAGTAGCATTAGTAGCATGATGCTGAGTGTAGGAAACACCTCTCATAAAGCAATTCTAAGTGGCTGCATAAGAAAGTTTTTCCTTCCCCACAATATGTCAATCCAACTCCTCCACCATTACATAATTGGAAAAAGGGAAAAGTAACTGCATTAAAAATGGCCGTATTTTATTTTAGGTTAGAAAAGTCGAAACTTGATGAAACGTTTTTGTTTGTACAAGGAGGAATGAATGGATAGTCCATTTGCAACAAGTAATTAACAAAAAGTCCTTTTTTGGGGGTGTGTTAATTGGCTAGATTTTGACAAGTAAGACTTCAAACTTTCTATAGAGGTATTGTTTCACTTGGGATTTTCTTTTTTTGTTGGGCTAACCACCTGTGATAAGATTTTACACTAGTGCTAAAGACTATTCTCTCTAATCAGCACAAACCCACAGCCACATTTATGGCGGAAAGTGGAGGTTTCTTTAGTGAGACAACACAGAAGATGACTCACTTTCTGGCTTCCTCATCTTGAAGTCTGGCATCAAACTCCTTGCTTGATGGATACTTTGGCAAACTTGATGGATCACACGGAAGAGGATTGGATGTGAAGAACTGGAATGGGAAATCAAAGTTAGGATGTTAGCAGTTGTTACTAAAAGGAAAATAAAAGCAAAAGATCAGCTTGCAGTGTGATAGATTGAAAGATTTCTAGCTAAAATTTGTTTAGTAAGTCAAAATAAATGCACAGGCCCCACTTGATTCGATATCTTAGTAAAAGTCGTCACATTTTTTCATGTCAAAGGTTGTAGCTTGAAGGTTAATATTTCTTGCAATTGTATCATGTCATATCAAATTACATGATTGCACTCTTTAATGTCTTCATAGAAATCTCCTGAATTATCCAAAGTTGCAATAAATATAAGAAAATTGGCACACACAAGATGTAAAATATTGAAAAGGAGACACTAGGGAGGAAAAACCGTACATGACATTGAGAAAACTAATAAGAAAAATTTAGGACCTACCTCATTTAGAAGGGCTGAAGAAGCCGTTCCACGGCATTCTGGTTCAACTGCGAGAAGAACATCTAACAGGGCTAATGCAGATGAAGGCAAATCCTTAAATGTCTCCAGGAGGCAGCGCTTGTAAGGTTGCTGAGGCTTGAAAATGGTTGCATGTGGCAATTTTGACTTCTTCCAATATTCTTCTGAAGGAGACCCACAAAGTTTGAAAATTTTGTGCATTTGCTCCACCTACAAATGTTTCCCGATCAGATATGGATTGGTGAATCACATTAGACAACTTAACTTTTTATTATAGACTCAGAAGTATTTAAGTCATTCCATTTTGACTTTAGCTTAAAATAACAAGCGAGGTATGACTCATTCACCCTTTTACAGAAAATGCCTGCCAACATAAAGTTTAAAAAAGCCCTGAAATAGAAGCTAGTAAAACCAAATTCTGTTGCCATTTTCTATGAAATTACTGATCATTATAATTTACGTCATCCATAAGTAGACTATGGAATGCTCTGCAAGACTCTTGGATCGGATTGTATGTAACCCAAAGTATAGACCTCCAGCTATTGTACACAAGGCAAAAATGCTTAAGTAAGCATTAGGTAAATAATTTTCAAAACACTACACATCTGAAACTATGTTTTTCCTAATGTGCCAATATTGCAACAAATTAGGCATCTAAATAAGGAATGGCACCTCTGTTCTTCCAGGCATTATGGGCTTCCCAGCAAACAATTCAGCTAGGATGCAACCAGAACTCCACAAATCCACAGAAACTCCATAATCTGAAGAACCAAGCAACAGCTCAGGAGGTCGGTACCAAAGAGTGACTACGCGACTTGTTAGAGGCTGATTTTGATTGGTCCGAAAAAACGTTGCCAATCCAAAATCTCCAATCTTGAGATTGCCGTTATTGTCGACTAATAAGTTAGAGCCTTTTATGTCGCGGTGTAGAACACCATGGCCATGGCAATATTCAAGTCCACGAAGTAGCTGTTGCATGTAACATTTGATCTAGGAGAAGGGATTACAAAAAAAGTCAGTAAAAGATAGTCCATATCATCTTTATAGTTTGATAAGAAATTACTGGAAGAAGAAAGTGGTGAATCACGATTACAGACAATGCTTAACAATGAGGACACTACATCCTCTATTAATAGCTACTTGTAGAACTGTAAAACATGTTCCTTGATGAGATCTTGGTCATGCACCCAAAGGCCACCACGAATTTTCATAAAAAACCCAGGTTGATGATGCCCACTCAACTCCTCTTTTTCCTTACTTTTGACTCTAGGGAGCAAAGAAATAAGAGTTTTGACCTAAAGTTAAATGTCCACATTCTCCCTTTTATATTCAAGATTATATTGCAAATGGTAAATGAGAAGATGCAGCATCAAATGGTAAATGAGAAGATTTAGGGAATCAAGATGGACAACTCAAGCATCAATAGCAAGAAAACCGGGGAGCCACATAAGCCTACAATCTTTTGTTCTGCTGTCCAATTGACGCACTAGTCTCTTACAACAACTCCACCTTATCCATACTCTACCTAACTTGTTGGTCACGTGAATAACGTTTAATTCAACTAAGGAAATATTCAACACGAAAATTGTGTACCTGAGATTCGGTGAACTTTATGCTATGAGTTGCAGCAAGGCCAGCAAGATCATGGTCCATATATTCAAACACAAGATACAGACTGCCAGAAACCCTTGAAGTTATCAAACCCTCCAGCTTCATGACATTTGGATGGTCAAGCTTTCGTAAGATAATTATCTCCCTTGCCATGAATCGAACACTCTCCGGGTCCATATTAGCAAATCGAACCTTTTTCAAGGCTACAATTGCATTCGTTTCCAGGTCGCGTGCTCTATACACACTGCTGTAAGTACCTTGCCCAATCTGCATCATTGGAAGGATTTTAGAATCTAGATTCTTTTCACGGGTAGACAACAAAAACATTAAGTATGAATATTCGTGAATAATCTCTTATCTATAAAATATCCGTGAGAAAGAAGAGAGTATTCGCTCAACTGCACATCAACATCAACATGCTCGCGTATCCAGAGTTGCACAAAATAAATTTAAGATGCCTGCTAACTTTCTCATTTCATGGAAGGATTCTACCTTTTTATTGGAATGTTACATTTAACGAGTTATGTGTGAGGATAGAATGTGTGTGTTCAAAATTAAGGCTCTCTTAATCACAAAATTCATATAGTTCTTCCATAATTAACATCTCATAGAAACTATCAAATACTGACAATGACCTTTCCATCATTTAGGCCATTGATGATGTTTTGTAGATCATTGGGTTATCAATGGAGTGGTATCTATTGAACTGGCCAATTCCAACCAAAACCTCTCCTCTAACATCGGCCCGTCTAGCATCCCAGCTTCTTTGTTCGATAGATGTCAAGGGTGTCCGGCACCGAGTAATTCCCATCGATTTGCAAAACCTCCATCACACGCACACCAAGTAATTACCATACACACATAAGTCTGCGCTCCTACGGTGAGTCCAAGCGAATGCGCAAGCATGGTGATTTAAGCCCAAGACTTACGCAAGAATGACAAACATGCTCACCACTAGAGCAAACCCCCTCGGGGTTCACGTGGCATGCCATCTTAAATAGGCTTGATATGGTTGAAAGTTTTCTCTAGGAAACATGCATTGATTACAAGTTTGAGACGAGATATGTCCATCATTCGACATAGTTTGGTCTTGGATTCCTATTTAACACTTGCAAGAATGGAAAAATGTTTTCGCCTTTCCAGAAATGAAAATTGCAAGTTTTTCCATTCACCTAAAACTCATCAAATTTGATTAGGGTGAGAGCTACCATGTGAGCCAAGTAGTTCAAATGTGCTTTTCAATGGAAGTCTAGCTAACATGGATCTACAGAGCATCAGAAGTTGTCAAGAATTAGGTAGTAATTTATCTCCACAGCTTAGCAACTAGTAAAGGAAAGTAGTGAATAAATTTGGGGTAAAAAAAATATGCATCTTTTTCCATTGATAGACTGATTCACCATAACAGGTAGAGGCAGAGAAATGACCTTTTCCAGCTTCTCAAATGAATCAGCCCTTCGAGGCACCCATCCGTTAATAGCTTCTCCGGCGACTGCTGTCAGCCAAGAAGGCCATCCGGCTATCACTTGTGCTGCTCTCTCGCCAAGGGGAAAGCTACCTATTTTACCACTTTCAACTGTACGTCCATGTCGCTCTTCTTTGAAGGGATTTTGAAGGTTTCTCATTGAAATCATCGCCTTTGCTAGCCCCCACTTCATTCTCAACCTCATGTGGGCTTGGTATCAGTCGATCTGCGCCGCCATTGCCTCCACCATTGGCTGTGACCTCCAGTTCGTCTCTCCTTGAGGATGCAGCGAACCTTTTCGAAGATTTGCTAAGCTTTGAACCCCTGCCTTTAATCTTATAATGTCCAAGAAGAATTCCTTGGAGCAAATGCAACCCATTATCCCACTTCAAATTTTCCCTTTCTTAAAATCAAAGTACCGGTTCCGAGAGAAACCCCTCTTTGCTACAATTGAGACTGTCATTGATGAGCATTCCAAAGGTTGCTTATTTCCTAGCAAATTCTAAAACTTTCCTTTGGTGAATTGCTCCAATGTGGAAACGATAAATGCTTAATCCTATGGCAAAAATGAATTAGGAAAAACCCTGAATCCAGAGAATGAACCAAACTTTGCCCTGTCCTTATTTGCAAAGCCAAGATAATTTCGAGGTGGTAAATGACCGCCAGCACTTTGCTCTTATGCTGAGAAATCCCTGATGCCTGAAAAGCTCATCAAGAAGTAACCTCTGAATCAGATCACAAAAATTCTAATAAAACATGAAGAACCCAGATCACAAAATTGCACGAGCATTGCAGTTACCTCGAACAAGAATGAGGATGAGAATCAAACGTCCGAAATCCGACGCTTTCATTGATGCCACGGAGGAAAAATTCTGAATGGGAAACATCGAAAGAATCAAAATGTCTTCTCCAACTGGGTCTTGTTTCGAAATGTGAGGCGCAAGAAAGGCGAGAGAGAGAGAGAGCGAGAGAGAGGAGACGAGAGGAGAGGGAGAGAATTGCGCATCAAGCTTGGACCCTGAAAAGGCGAAGAGCCGACGGATGGGAGGAATGGGGGTTAAGGACAGAGTGTGTATCAACTCACAAACCCAATGCACGGGCCTCTCTCTCCTCTCGGATTTGATCCAACGAAGTGGTCGAAAAGATCTCTCTTTTTGCAAAAAATTTTCCCTCCTGTGCGCGCGCGCGAGAGGGAGAGAGAGAGAGGGAGGGAGAGCAACATTTGAGCAAGTTTTCCTTGCAAAAGGAGAAGTATTTTTACCAGATCAAACGACTGAAGTGATGATGTCCAATAATTACATTAGTGGCATGATTTATTTGTCTTTTTGACAAATTTATTTTTACATTTGTTGCGCATATCTAATCCATGCGATTCATTTGCCTCGTACGATGTACAAACTTATCATATACGAAAATGGAATTATAGAGCTTAGGATATTTATAAATTCATCATTTTTTCAGAGATCTAGCCAAGCAAAATTGATTGGACCGACGACTCGCTGATCATAAAAATCTACTCAAAATGTGTAACAGTTTACAAGAAAAATATCGCCGGCTCCTCAAGAAAAGGAAAGAACCTTATTGGTTTTTAGAATTACTGAAGATTGTGTACCAACATGTGAGTGTGCAATATAACAAGAAAGTTTTAGTAAGGATCGCGGATCGCAATTTAATAAGATTTTACTCATTCGCCATCACCATTCATTCCGATGCTCTTACTAGTCCCCAAATTATGAGTGATTGGTTTAGGGTGGATCGAATTCCGACCATGTGCTTATAATCAAGAATCAAACTGGTTAGTTTGAAATCGCCAATCCATGAACTGTTAGACCAAGAACTAGACTCTTTTATGATATGGTAAAAAATAAGATTTTTACAAACGATTGCACCTTTCACTGCAAAACATTTATTTGGTCAAGTAGTTATGTGGTTGTTTCTTCGTATTGAAGTCCACGGTTCAATTCATGATAGTTGCAAAAGTTTAATTCGATAACTAGAATGGTTAAACCGATTCCCCGATAGAATTGACAATCCGGCCTTCGAATTGAAATTGAATAAGTCCGGGCTAGTTTCAAGTTCGCAAATCAAGAACCAAATCCGTTCTCCCTGAAATAGCCTTTAATCAGTTAGTTTAGGCCGGTTCGGTCCAATTCCCCCATTGAATCGGATAGGTGTTCAGCCCTATCATAGATTAAGATGGAAAGAAGTTAATCCTTCGTATTATCGCTCCAAAATGCCATTGTCATTTGTAATATTGCTTGATCTAGGTGGTCAGAGTGCACATTAGAGAGAGATATGCATAAGTCTTCTGCTTAAGGTTGGATTTTACCTTTTGTTCATTCAATTATCTTCACAGTTTTACATCAATAGGCATGCAACTCTACTATTAAAGTGATCGACTAGTGGCAACGCTATTATCACATGTGCGAAGTTCAACTCACGAGCTCTACAAAGAGGTAAAATAAAAGTCAGAGAGATGAGAGTTAGAGATGGTAAGGGTGTCAAAACCAACTCAAAAAATAACCATTTTTTAATTTCTTATTTTGATTTGATTAATCAAATCACAAAAAAAAAAATCTCCAAAAATAACCATTTTTCTTTCCTTTTCTTTTTTTAAAATTTTTTTGGGTTTGATGACGGTTGGAGGTCGATGGCCCCTAAGCAAGGGTTGCAAGGCCCTTGCTGACCATGGGTGAGGATTTGCAATCCCCCATAGGCCAATGAGGGCGTCATGGCCCCACCGACGCTAGATCTTTGACGACACCTGATCTAGTGTCGATGAGGGCTACAGGGGTCACCATCCCTTGTCCAGGGGTCGGTTGTCGTCGCGGGGCCTCATCTCCAAAAAAGAAAAAAACAGAAAAAGGAAACATAAAAAAAAATCGAACTAGAATTTTGTTCAATTCAGGGTGAGATTCGATTCAATTCAAGCATACACACTAATGGTTCAATTTGATTCACCTCTAAGAGATATGATAGACAAAAAAGGAAAAATATTCACATTTAAAGGCCAAGTGGTTGAAATTCTCATGAGTTAATTTTACCATATGTATGGAGATGGAGACATCACGTCAATTAATTGAAAGTTTAGTGTAGTGAGCGTCTCCAATTAAAATTTCGTATTTTGAAAGTAAGATGGAAGAAGTTAATCCCTCATATCATTGCTCTGAAATTTCATTGTCAATTTGTAATATTGCTTGATCAAGTGGTCGGAGTGCACACTAGAGAAAGATATGCATAGGATTTCCAGTTAAGGTTGGATTTTACCTTTTGTTCACTCTATTAATCTTCACAGTTTTGCATCAATAAGCATGTGATCCTACTAGTGAAAGGATGGAGGGATGGCAACGCTATTATCACAAGTGCGGGATTCAACTCCCGCACTCTGCAAAGAGGTAGAATAAAAGTCAGAGAGATTAAAGTTAGAAATAGAAAGGGTGTCATAGACCCTTGCCTAAGGCAGACAAGGGTCAATTGGCAACCCTTGTTGACCCTAAATATAAAAATATATTTAAAAATGTCCACATCAGCACCAACCAAGCTATGTGAGACGACCAGCATCTATGTCAGCAAGTTCTGATTGAAATTGATTAGATTGACTAAATTGGCATAAATGCAAAGGATTTGGACCAAATTGGTACCAATAAAAAATTTAGGACTAAATTGGCACAAATATAACAGGTTTGTGAGTTTTTAACAAATTTTCCTGTTTTTCTTAATTATATTTCTCAACTTTGTAGGAAAGGCTTTGATATGCCTTCCTTGAAACCCATTTTGATTTAAAGAAATCAGAGAAGAAACGACCTTAATGAGCTGAAAAGTTAAAAGCACGGTTTTGAATTCTAGAATACATATAGCTCCGTATCTTTTGTTTTGGATTTTTGGGTGTAATTAAGAGATTTACTAATTGAAATATTCAATTTATATTTTAAGGCAGTTAAATAGCTAAGGTGGCTTGATATATTCTTTTAATACTGGAAAAAATTACGAGTGGGATGAACTGTCTACGACGTATTAGGTAATTGTGTCATCTTCAAATAGAGTTTTTTTAGTCTATTTAGTTATACTATATCAAGCAAACTTTGACTTTGATATCAACTTTTCATATAATTTAAATATCTTAAATTATACGTCGTTGATAATTAAACTTTTATATATCCAGGCGATGACCTACTAAATTTCTTATTTTTGGGAGCATATATTGGAAGCTAATTTTCAACCGGCCCATAAATCATTACTATCAGAAGATTGGGCCTGCCAACTAGTAATATCTAAAGATAGCCATCAACCCCACAAAAAAGGCTAGATCGGGATTTTTTTTATAGTCGCTTGGTTGTATCATACAGTTTATTGATTTTGACTTAAGCTATCACACAAGGGTGCGTTCTTTGTGTTTGGTTGGGCAAAGTCTTTGGGAAAAGGTAAAGAACTTAAACGGATTTTTAAAATGCAAATATTGTTTGATAAATTATGATTTGAAAATACGTTGAAAAACAATTTTGGTTTAAAGAGTACATAGAAAAATTACACATTGTAAAGCACTTTCCGATATTTCCTTTTTTTTTAAAATCTCAAAAATCGACTAAAAGCTGAGAAGTCCATCTTTGAAAAGTGATCCTAAAAAAGTGTTCTTTTTTTGAGAAACAACTTTTTTTTGTTTCTGATTTTTGTTCCAAAAGTGTTCCCGGGAGCAGAATCAGAAATAGAATTATTTGCGTTACCAAACATGTTTCTGTTCCCAAAGTGTTCCCGGGAACAGAAACAGAAGAACAGAAACGTTACCAAATAGGCCCATAGGGAACAGGTAAGGTAACTAAGGTTGTCAAAGCAAAACTAGCCTGCCGGCAACCAGATTGGGTCTCGTTAGTCGCCTCACGCATAGAACATAACAAAATTATTATTATAGCAGAATTGAAAAATGAAAAAAAAATTGATGAGTGTAGTTTTGGAAGAAAAAAATTATTTAATCCTCCTGGCCTTCCAAAAATGCTGAAAACTCAAAAAAAAAAAATTGCCAGCTTGGGAAAGTGTTTCCTAAACAGAGTCATAATATGCTTAAGATCACACTAAATTGGGGCAAAGATGCAAACTGAAGATATAAAAGAACCCGGAAATTTATTAATTTAGAGGACCTAAGTGCCAAATTTGCTTTTGAAATTGCCGATGGAGCTTGAATAGGGACGTTCTATGACTCACGTTCACAATAGTAAACAACGTACAGAAAACCTCTCAATAAAAATCTACAGAAAATTAGCACTACTTAAGGACATGTTCTTGATAAATAAAGTATTGTTAATTAAAATCATTACTCGTTTTATTAAAATAATTAGATTCTGCACATCAAAATTAAGTTATTTTGCTAATATTTTAAAAATATGGGTAAGGACAAAGTTCATGAACTTTAATTTTTGTTATAAAACTTCTTTGTCCTTTTTTCAACCATTCAAATATTTGAGTTTAAATTAAAAAAAAAAAGTATCTTCAAGTATATTTCGCAATGGAATAATTTATTTTGAAAACAATGAAACTGTGAATTTAAGGAAGTCCATTTCAGTTTATTAAAAAATATTCTTGATTTTAAACTTTGGTATTTATTATTTGGAGTCTATATTATTTTGTCACATGAATAATTTCACTTTATTTTAACAATATTGAGTCAAATTAGTTATACGAATGTTAAAATATATATTTATCATAGTGGAGTAGAGAAAAATACATTTGTTAATAAATCATGTAGCTCGTAGCATTAACTGAATAAGTTCCCCATTAAAGGTACATGTTATTTGTTATATGCCATTGCTGATTAAACCATGCGGATTAGTGTATTGAAAAAATTAATAGATAACTAGTGTTACTTTGATACTACAAAAAGATTTTATCTCAACTTATACTAAAATGTTTAAAGTAAAACAAGAATAAATTACAAATTATTTAATCGTAGAGCATTTGAATTTTATAATTTTTCTTTGTTTTTTTGAATAGTTTAATTTCGAATATTGCTGGAATATGCACTACAATATCATTTTTTTTTTGCTAAAAACTCTACGATATCATATGTTCATGCACAAATTTTCGAGACTTGAAAATTCGAGCTAATGGATTGTCGGGGCCTCTTTGTTCAAGACGCGGGGCTTTTGTGATGCCCAAATTCATGCACTAGAGACAAAATTTTTTAAAGAGGAAGTGGCCATGGGAACCCCATCTTTCCCCCCCTTTTCAGCTGAAGCTCCTCCCCAAATCACCCGACGTGGCCCCTGCTCTCTCTTCTTCTTTCCCCCTGCCAGCACCTCTTCCCCACGCGAGAAAAATCTACTCCCCCTCCCATCATTGTCCTTTCTTTCTTTCTTTTCTCTTGACTTTTCTCCTCTCTTTCTTCTTTCTTTCTTCACGGTTTTGCCGAGAAACCTGCTGCTCATTCCTTCTTCTTCGCTTGCTGCGGCTTCTTCTTCTCTTTCCCCTTCTCGGCTAGCTCGTTCTGCCTACTGCTGTCCTCTTCTTTCGGTTGCCTGGAGCTGCTACTGTCGCTGCTCCTTTCTGTGCCGCAGCTGCTGCTTCCTCTGCTTGTCCTGCTACTACTTCTGCTTCATCTTCTGCGGCTGCGTGTTACGGGTCGTTGTTGCTGCCGCTGCACCACAATCTCCACCACCCGGGCTCAACCATCCGAGACCACCGCGACCAGCCCCTCATTCAACCACGAACCACCCCGTACAGTCGCCTTTTTGCTCGTCGTGCTCTAGTGGGCCGTTTGAGGATCGTCGTGTCATCGCCGACGCTCACCAGAAGCCGCTGCCATTCATCGTTGTCGGACGATTTTGAGTGAGTTAACCCCTAATCTCCGATTAGGTCGTTAATTGCGCTTAGGTTAGTTTAGATTAAATTAGTATTAATGTAGTTAGTTAAATCACGATCGGATTAGTTTAGTAACTTTGGTTAGGTTAGAGGGTAGCGGTTAGAATAATTAGACTGGTTTGACTTGTTGAATTGTGATTGGTTTATTTAATTGAGACGGGCCGGGATTATTTAAATTTAATTAATTATTTCTAGACTGATTAAGAATTTAATTAATTATTTTGAACTTATAAAAATTTATTTAATTATTTCTGAGCTGGTTAAAAATTTATTTAATTATTTTTGGGCTGATAAATAATAATAATTATTACTCTTGAGTTTATTATTATTATTGTTAATTAATTAATTTGGACGAAATTAATTAATTAATATTTGGTTAATTAATTATGATACTTTAATTAACTGTGACCTATTATTATTAAATTAATAATTATTTACGATGATGGACGTCTAAAAATTTAATTAATTATTTCTGGATTGATTAAAAATTTAATTAATTATTTTGGGTTGATAAAAAATAATGATTATTATTCTTGGGTTAATTATTATTATTTTTAATTAATTAATTTGGACCAAATTAATTAATTAATATTTGATTAATTAATTATGGTGTTTTAATTAATCGTGATCCAAATTATTAATTTTTATTAAATTGATAATTATTTGCGACGAAATTGTTGGTTAACTTTATTAAATTATCGATGGATGAATATTTGTTGATTTTCTAATTCACGATTAATCATTTATTTATCTGCTTATTATTGTTGATTTATTCTTGGGTGATTTAATGGATAGTTATGTATGTGACCGCATGCAAAGTCAAAATTTTGTGTTTGAGCATGAAAAAGAAAACGGCTTTGAGCTGGATTTTGAGCACGACCGTGTGTGCATTTTAATTAAATGCAAAGATAATAACTGGATTGATTGTCTGGCGTGCTTGTGTGGTCACATATTGGATATCGTCGCCCGGGGGTGTCCCGGGGACGACCCTTGATAAGTTCGTGCCGTGTCGATCGGAATCACACGACTTATTGGAAGCACGATAGTCTGTGTCGTCAGACTGATCGGATGCCTGTCGCAGCTTGTGACGGACCAAAGTCCTTGCAGGAATGCCTGATATATCTGTGCCGTGTCGATCGAAATAACACGGATTATTGGTTACCGTCGCCGACGGAGCGGGACGAAGCCCAGTTATTCCGAAAGAGTACCAACTGCCTAGTGTGCCGGGCACCAACTGTCTAGTGTGCCAGGGCCAAGAGCCCGTTGATAACTGGAAATCACATGTTGCATAATGCCTAAGAGTTGTGTGCATGGTTCTGGTAATTGCTTTGATTTGAAATGCAATATAATTGTTAAGTAAATTATTGTATTATGTGAACCAAGACAAGGTAAATTGCATGTGAGTGACAGTTGGATTGATTTTGTGTTGACATGCCTGTTTAGGTTATCTGAGTGAATCAATGCCCTAGTTGGACTTAGGCGTTGACTCACAGAGATATTTATATCTCACCCGTCGTTGATAAATATTTTTCAGGTCCATAACTGTGGAGATACACTAAAATGGATGACAAGGGTGACGTGACCCTCTTTTGGAGTAGATATGAAGTTAACTCTGTCCCGACCCATTGTCTTTTTGCTGGTCTTAGGAAGCCACCCCGAAGTATGGGGTTGTATAAGTTGTAGCTTCTGTAGGGTTAACAAATACCTACTAATGAAAATGGTAATCTTTTGTTAAGCTAGCTGTTATTGTTTGATCTGTAGTCCTACTTTTCTATCCATGCTATATTGATGATTGTTTGGGGAGTTTCGCGTTCCGCATGCGTATAATTATAAGATAAAAAATAATAATAAATTGGTCGATGACGTGCCTGGGACGTCATCCTTTTATGACCCGAGGATGTCACAGCTTTGGCCGAGCCTCTTATCAGTCCCCAAATTATGAATGAAGAGTCGAACTAATTAGTTCTGCAATCGCCAATTCATGAACCGTCAGAACGGAGAACCAGATCCTTTTATGATGTGGTAAAAAACTAGATTTTACAAACAATTGCACCTTTTGCTGCCAAACATTTATCTGGTCAAGTAGTTATGTGGTTCTTTCTTCATATTGAAGTCCATGGCTCAATTCATGACAGTTGCAAAAGTTTAAGTCGATAACTAGAACGGTTAAATCGATTCACCAATAGAATTGACAATCCGGCCTTGGAATTGAAATTGAATAAGTCTGGGCTAGTTTCAAGTTTGCAAACCAAACCTGTTCTCCTTGAAATGAGCCTTCAATCAATTAGTTCTGGTCGGTTTAGTCCAATTCCCCAATTGAATCGGACATCAGATAGGTGTTCACCTTTATCATAGATTAAGATGGAAAGAAGTTAATCCTTCATATTATCACTCTAAAATGTCACTATCAATTTGTAATATTGCTTGATTGAGGCAGTCGAAGTGCACACTAGAGAGAGATATGCATAGGTCTTTCGCTTAAGATTGGATTAAACCTTCTATTCGCTCGATTAGTCTTTATAGTTTTACGTCACTAGGCATGTGGTTGGCATGCGACCATACTAGTAAAGAGATTGAGGAGTGGCAATGCTATTATCATGGATGCGGGGTTCCACTCCCACGCTCCATAAAGAGGTAGAACAAAAGTCGGAGAGATGAGAATTAGAGATAATAAGGGCATCAAAACCAAACTAAAAAAATAACCATTTTTTTAATTTTTTACTTCAATTTGATTAACCAAATCACATTAGAAATCTCCAAAAATAGCCATCTTTTTTTTGTTTGTGGGGGGTTGAGGGTGGGTGAAGGTTGCTAACCCCTAGACGAGGGTGGCAAAGTGTGAGGAGTCGAAGCCTTTTGCAAGTTGACGAGGGCATCACAAAGAGGTCTTCGACGATGCTTGATCTAGCGTCAGCAAGGGCGTAGCGCCCTGAGCCCTCGCTTGCCACAATGAAGGGCTGCAGGGGTCGCCGTCCCTTGCCCAAGGTTAGCCGTCGCCGCCGGCTATCGTCCACAAAAAAGAAAATAAGAAAAAAAAAGGAAGCATAAAAATTGAAAAAGAAAAATCGAAAATTGAACCGGAATTTTAGTTTAGATCAAGGCGAGATTTGATCAAATTCAAGCATACACCCTAATGTTTCAATTCAATCCATCTTTGAGAGATGTGAAGATGAAAAAGGGGGAAAAAACCACACTTTTAGGCCAAGTGGTTGAAATTCACATGAGTTAAATTTTACCATATAGATGGAGGTGGAGACTTCCAAACGTCATTCATTCACCGGAAATACTAGCTAATATCACGTCAATTAATTGAAAGTTTAGTGTAGTGAGCGTCTCTAATTAAAATTCAGTATTTTGAAACTACAAAATTTACTAAAA
>JAGVVM010001136.1:0-15267 GCA_019149425.1 Psidium friedrichsthalianum | reverse complement strand
AGATAATAAACAATAAAACAATAAAGACATTAAGGACTAACCATGGATGTGAATATCTTATCGAATAAATTCAAGTCTCTTTGTGATAAAAAAAAAAGGTATTAAAGACAATTAACTGTTCCTTACATCCCGCAACAAAATAGGGTTGCTTGAGAGAAGGAATAGAACCATGTTGAAAATGGTTAGGTCTATGATGGCACAAGTAAACCTACAATCTCATATTGGGGAAATGTGTTATTAACTGCCACCTATTTACTTAACGATGTGCCCTCTAAGTCAGTCACTTCTACTCCTTATGAATTAAGGACCAATAGGAAATCAAATTTAAGCAATATGTGACCTTGCGGGTGTGCTGGATATGCTTATGACTCTTCCCAAAAATAAGGAAAATAAGTCCTAGAGGAAAGAACTATACCTTCATTAGATACTCTGAACATTCTAAAGGGTATGTGTTCATAGGTGAACAAGGTAATGGAAGTATGATTGAAATGGAGTCACAAGATGTCGCGTCCTTGGAGAACGATTTTCTTAGTAGAGGTGAGAATGATAATGATGTGAGCTCGAAGCAGGACTGATCATTCTACGAAGATTCGGAAGGTGCGAATTGCGAACCTCGACCCCCAATCGAACCTGTGATTGGTAACCTTGGTATAAACATGACCTGCTAACGAGCTCGTGTCAACCACGAACAAAGAAATTCGCTATCTTGCTCGATTAGTCGAATCGACCGCTACAAGGAAGCCTTGATTAGGTCAAGTCCTCAATGAACTTGAAGAAGAGAAAAAAATCCTCTCTTGTCATTTAAAAAGAAACTTGAAATCAATATATGTCTTCATCTCAAAGCCTGAAGCATCCTTATATATAGTACTTACCCTAAGAAAGGTAAAATTTACGAAAAGGAAAAAAAAACCATCAAATCACGGAAATTTGCATAAAATCAAAGAGATGCCTAAACGACTTGAAACACCGAAAAAAAAAAGAAAAGAAACATCGTCAAACACGACGTAGCAGTGAGTTTGGTTCAGCGACCCATTTCGGTGCAGTCAACCACGTTTGATCCCATTCAGAGTTCGCTAGCCCAGTCACTGGCTTGGGTGAACAGCTTGGTTAATGCCACTTCGAATGATCGTGTTGCAGCAGGGAGCGCAAGATCCTTCAAGTCTCAGTCCAAGATCGCCTCCATTTCAAAGATCACAAACCATGATACCAATAGCTTGCTTGAATTGCTTCGCCCTCGCTCGAGTGATCGGACCAAGAGGATAAGACAACGGGTCCCTAGCAGCTCCTCCCCAATATGGCTCAATGTCCACATCATTCCCTCCCCCGTGCAAAGGATTTGCCCTCAAATCGTCTGCATCGAAAAGAGTCAAGTCAGAAACATTGAATGTAGCACTAATACCTTCCTCACCTGGAGGATCAAGCTTGTAGGTATTATTGTTAACCCTCTCCAACACCATGAATGGTCCATCCCCTCACGGTAATAATTTAGAACGTCACTGCTCGGGAAAACGCTCCTTGCCCATATGAATCCAAACCCAATCGCCAGGCTCAAACACTACTTTTTTATGTCCTTTGTTGGCTTGCCTTGCATATTGCTCGGTCTTGTGCTCAATGTTCAACCGCGTCTTCTCATGCAATGCCTTGATAAATTCGGCCTTCTTAGCACCGTCCAGATCCATATGCTCATCAACAGGCAAAGGTGTTAAATCCAATGGAGTTAACAAATTAAAACCATGAACAACTTCAAACGGTGTAAATTTAGTAGCTGAATGCATGCTCCTATTATACTCAAACTTAACATGTGGCAAACAATCTTCCCAAGACTTTATGTTCTTTTTAATGATAGCACGCAACAATGTCCCTAAAGTTCTATTCACTTCCTTAGTTTGACCATCAGTTTGTGGATGACAAGTAGTAGAAAATAAAAGCTATGTGCCTAACTTCTTTCACAATGTTTTCCAAAAGTAGCTAAGAAACTTAGTGTCTCGATTAGAAACAACGGATCCAAGCATGCCATGCAAACGCACAACCTCACGAAAGAACAAATCAGCAACATACGATGCATCATCCATTTTATGACAGGGTATAAAATGAACCATCTTTGAAAACCGATCAACCACCACATAAATAGAATCCCTACCATGCTTAGACCTAGGTAATCCTAACATAAAATCCATAGAAATATCAACCCAAGGATGCGTCGGAATAGGCAAAGCTGTATACAAGCCATGTGGTTTAGTGGTAGACTTAGCTTGTTTACATACAATGCATCTCTCATTAACTCGTGTGACATCTCTTTTCATGTGTGGCCAATAATAATGTTCATGCAGCACTTCATAAGTTTTATTAATGCCAAAATGCCCCATTAGACCACCACCATGCGCCTCTTGTACCAACAACTCACGCAATGAACATCTAGGCAAACATAACTTGTTTTCATGAAAAAGATAGCCATCATGCATATAGAATTTATCAAATACAACATGTTCACAAGCTTCAAACACCCTCCTAAAGTCATCATCTTCAGTATATAAGTCTTTGATATGCTCAAAGCCTAGACACTTTGCTCCTGGAGTGTTTAGAATTGCGTACCTTCGAGAAAGTTCGTTGGCTACCATATTTTTCTTATCTTTCTTGTACTTGATCGCATATGGAAAGGTCTCGATGAACTCCAACCATTTGGCATGTCTTTTATTCAACTTTTGCTGCCCCTTCAAGTACTTTAAAGTCTCATGGTCAGTGTGGATCACGAACTCCTTTGGCCACAGGTAATGTTGTCAAGTCTCCAAAGCTCGCACTAAAGCATACATCTCCATTATCGTAAGTAAGACAATTCAATCTTTATACATCTCAGGAAGACAATAGTATAAAGAAAAACTTCTTCCCGAAAATTCTCAACTTACTCGCGTAATAATGGAATTCGGGACAATGATATCATAAAGAGCCAAAATCCTTTTCCCGAAAAGTTTTCGACTCGAATCCTTTTTGCAACACTTAAGATCGGGAATACAATACAACAAATCAGAATATCTTCCCGAAATTCTTTTGACTTGTATCTTTGACAGCTTAAATTCGGGAAGATAATAATGTAAATAACTGAAACCCCTCTTTCCAAAAGGTCTTCAAATTGAATCTTTTTACAACTCAGATTTGAGAAGGCAGTAATAAATAAGATCGAGATTACCTCCTGCACTAACACATGTCGTTTTGTTCCAGTTCTTTCTAGAGCTATTCTCCATGTCTTCGTAACTGTCATATCCTTTAGTCTATAAAATCTCTAACCGTCTTTACTTGCTTACAAACTTTAGTGATTTCCAATCATGCCTTCAAGGGATTCTTCATCATCTATTGCTCTTCAAACCTACTCACAGAATACTCACCATACCCACCAAGGTAAATAATAGTTTCTTGCATTTCTGCTTCATCTGAATTTCAATTCCTGCTTTCAATAAGCTCTCTTGGTTTCCAACCAATTGATGTTCAAAATTATTCTGTTGATTCAATTTTCCTTTCCAGATGCATTTTTTGTGAATTGCACTCCCCATGATGATCATCTTATCTGGAAGCAACTATATAGGCTACTTTCACATGGCTACTATGGGCTGATATGGAATTCAAAATTTTAGTCGGAAGTTAATAAACTATCAAACATACTTCGAGCCAAGTTGTTTCTATTTGCAGATCATTACTTTCTTGACTTGATGTGGGAGTTATTTTCACTATTTCCTTCTAGCCTAGACGAATTTCATCATCTCGTCACAAAGGTAATCATCTTGAACCTGTAGTTTAAGAAGCTGAAGCATTTGAGATGCACAGTTCAAGAAGCTAAAGCACTTGGAACTTGCATCTTAGGAGAATCTTTCCAACTATTCATGTTGAAGCAAGAATACAACTAGGTGGATCAAATCAATGCTCAACTTCAACTAGATGTGTATCATGCTGAGGATACCTATGATTACCTTCTAAAACTCATCTTTGATCAAGGAGGGTCTTTAGAACTGAAAGATAAATTGATGCAAGCTGAATCATCAGTGGAGAGACTGTCCAATTTACTCCAAACAAAAACTCGTGAAGTGGAAGACCTTGCTATGGTTATTCGCATCAAGACACATCGACTGGTTGATTTGGAACTTCTACGAGCAGAACTTTAATATGACTTAAGTTATCATTTTCACTTCATAGCCAACATTCACACCTTATAAACCAACTTGAGAATTTTAGTGGGTAGGATTGAAGCATATTTTCGCTTCCTAGACTAGTGTTGATGCTCATATTATTGTTGTATTTCCCATATCGAAGGATGATATTTTTTTTAAGAACTTTCCATTGATAGAACGAAGGAATTCTCTCCCTTCAATATCCATCGAACGGTATGCATTTCCCTTCAAAACTTCGGTAACCAAGTAAAGTCCTTCCCAATTCAGTGACCACTTACCAAATTCTTGATTCTGCTGGTTAACTGGTAGGATAGATTTCCATACTAAATCACCAACAGCGAACCGCTTTACCTTCACTCTCTTATTATATGTTCGGGCTACCCTTCTCTTCTGTGCTAACAATTAATCTAACGCCATTATACGAACTTCATCTAACTCATCGAGGTTAATATGCATCCAATCTCTATAGTCTTCTAAAAGTACTTCAGTCTGCAGTTGAACTCTCAATGATTCCACCGTTATCTCCATCGATAGCACGGCTTCTTGTCCATATGTAAGCATATAGGGACTAACTCATGTGCTTGATCTACAAGAGTTTCGATAAGCCCATAACACCGTTGATAACATGGAATCCCATTTCCTTGGATTCTCCTCTAAATGTCTTTTAATCAACCCTACAACAATTTTGTTTGTAGCTTCGGCTTGTCCATTAGCCTATGGGTAATACGGTGTTGAATGTATCGTCTTGATCCCTCGTGACTGCATAAACTCTGTTACTTCCTGACCCATGAATACTGTTCCCTGATCTGCTGTGATAGTCTCAAGCAATCTACCGATGAATAATATTTTCTTCAAGAAACTTAATCACCGTGTTCTGACTTATGTTCTTATATGAAACTGCTTCTACCCACTTTGTGAAATAATCTGTAGCAAGCAAAATGAAATTGTGTTTATTGGAAGATGGTGGGTAAATCTTACCGATTATGTCCATTGCACATCCCCTGAATGACCACGGCTTCACGTTTGGGTTGAGCTCAGTTGCTGGCACATGTTATAATGGTCCATGTCTTTGACACGCGTTGCATGCCTTCGCATAATCAATACAATCTTGCATCATTGATGGCCAGTAATATCCATATCTCTTCAGTAACCATCTCATCTTAATACCAGCTTGATGCGCTCCACATATCCCCTCATGTATTTCTACCATAACCAATCTTGCATCATCCTCACTCAAGCATCGCAATAACAATCCATCAGAAGACTTATAATTGTCGCGACCCGAAAAAAAAAATTTAATAAGTTCGAGCGAACGGATTATTAGGTTAATTAAATTAACTAACCTAACACGGGCCCTCCCAAGCCCTACCGAATCGCGACTTTGGTTTTTCGTTTAAATGATTTTAAGATTTTGGAGTCGCCACTAATCATTTTATGGTAGGCTGATTAGACACCCAAATAAAGTATCGGGAGAAATACTTTATTCCTGCGAACCAGAGATTATGAGTTCGGGGACTTTGTTACGTTAGATTACTCTAACGCCCTTTCGGTACCAATTTCATGAAAAATCATTTGGGAAGACAAGGTTTGGATCAAACTGATCAGAAAGGTAAAATGGTCATTTTTCAAGGATCGGGGAGTGAAAGCAGGTCAAACCAGTTGAATGTGGTCATTCCTTATTTTTCACAATTTCTAAGAATTTTTCAAAATTTTCTGAGACGATTTACCCATCAGGGGCAAAATCGTCATTTTGGAAAAATGAGGAAGGAAATTCATCAAAAATAGGATTGGTCAGTCGAAATGGCCCATTTCCCAATTTTTGAGATTTTTCTGAATTTTTCAGAATTTTTGGAGACGATTTGCCCAAAAGGGGCAAAATCGTCATTCTGGACCAAATCACGGATCAAAATCGCAAAATATGGGTTTGGTCAATCAAGGTGGACTATTTCCCATTTTCTGTTTTTTTTTTTTTGGAGAGATATTATTATTATTTTTTATTATTTTATATTTATTTTTTTTATTTACTCATAAATTAGTAATCTGGGCTAGGCTTAGAAACCCAGCCCCTCCTAAACCAACGAAATTAGAAAGGGCTTTAAACCCAAATGCAAAATCAAAAGCCCAAATTTTTATTCTAAAGCCCAGATTGACTTAAACCTAGTCCTAGCCCAACTGATTGAGCCCAATTCTGATTAGATTTCTCTCCAAAGCCCGCTCGCAACCCAAAACCAAATCAGACCCACATTAAATTAAAATCCTGAATCTAGAAGCTCTTAATTTTCCTCTTAGATTTTCTGCTCATTCTTTGTTTTATTTATTTATTTATAAAATCTGCCTTCTACGTGGGTTTTCCAATGCAAAACAATTTTGCAGTCTTAACCTATGAAGGAGCAAAAGAGAGAGAGGGCAACTCACCATGGGTCCGTGCACGCTCCTTCGCGGACCTCCGTCGCCGTGCCGTTGACAATGCTTGAAGTCCTGGCCCGAAACTCCCTCGTCGTTTTGTTGCTTGAGTGCCACTTTGAGTTCGACCGGCATCTCCATTTGTTTCTTCAGTGCCTTTCCGGCTATAATTCCCGAGCTGTGGGGGGTTCTCATCAGGTAGAAGCTCAGAGTAATATTTGGGTAGCTTCTTATATTCCATGTCCCCGAGAGTTGCAATCCCAGCTGCCAGATGTTTCCTTGATTCTTTAGCATAGTGCGCCGACGGAGGTAGAGATTGGAGCTAGTGAGATTTTTCTCCAATCTCCCTGGATGCGTCACGCCAAAGGAGTCCCCGTTTTTCTTCTTCATCCTCCATGAGAGTTCCCCCACTCTGGTACTCTGGAACTCCGGACTTTCTGTAGTTAAGATCCGTCGTCCAGATCAAGAAACTTGGCTGAGCAGCATGGGACTTTGGAGGTGGTACGTTCGCAGCTGTCTATTGGCATACTTCGCATTTGTTTGAACCCCTGGTACAAAACCAAGCTTCTATACACGATCTGTACACTTTCACCATGCTACCTTGACCAGCTGTTTAGGAGCAAATTTAGTGTTCAAAAAGACACTTGCAGGGCACTAAGGGATGGATCCTCGTCACGATCGTCCCACAGCCACTTCAGTTTCTCCGGGACACTTCAGCCTATCCTTTTCTTCTTCCTCCTCTTGGCTGCAGCTTTGAACTCTTCGCCTGTAGTTAATGGAACTTGGAAGACTACTTCCTGTGTGGCAGGATTTACCACACCCATGAAGGAAGACGATTTCGAATCGATAAAAGCACCTCTGATCCCATTTATAGCGTAGAGGTCAGATTCAACATTTGGACTTTGTAGCAATTAGATTACTCCGTGAAGGTGACAATCTCTTTCGGGCCCTGAGATTATCGGAGCCATTAACGACCTGAACGTTCCTCAAGTAGCTCGCCTTCCAAACCCTTCTTCAGGGAAAGGACCGCTTCCTATTTGGATCGACGTGTGTTTACCACTAGGTTCCGTGTTCACGGCCTCGACTCCTCGCTCGATCATGGTCGCGCTGTCCCCCAAGCATGAGAACAGGAAGGAGAATTGGTAGCCCAGAACGTAGTTGTCCCCGAATTACCTCCACCAGTGTCTTTCATTCGGATCCTGCCAACCCGCTTCAATACCGTTGAGGTCTTCGCCAAAAGTGCCTCAAAATCCACATCTTCATCGACCTATGCTATTGCATGTTGATGATCTCTTTAGTTGATAAGATCGGGATTGACAGGCTTAGGCTCAAGTCTGATGCAGTGTTCATCATCGCCTTCTTCATCACGTACTCTAGGCTTCCAGTTTGCACATGAACGTAAAAGAGCGACAGCTCGTTTGGCTCGCAAACGTAAGCCCTCGAACTCGTCAAGTTGACGTGCTTCACCCACAAGGACTTCCAGCTCCTTTGGATCCATCTCTTGGCAGTTTTGCTTAGAATCCTAGGTGAATCATCTTCATTAACGAGCATCAAGTTTTCGCTCCCACTTTCAGCAATCACTTTGGCCTGTAGCTTGCCATCTCCAACAGAACTGGGAGCGTCCAGCGGCTATACTTCACATGGGAGTTGACGGTAATATCAATGAAGAGAGCGATTAGGGCGCCGAAGAGAATGATGAGGCCGACGGTGAGGTGCGGCAGCGACGGTTCAATCTGAGAGGATGTCGTAGGCATCGGGAAGACGTGGACTAGGAGATAGAGAGGGTGTCACCGGCAGCGAAGCATTGATGACGAGGATAACCTTGTCGTAGGCGGGTTTGTCTTGGAAGTGACGGGCTAAGAGGACCGGGGGAAAAGATGCCAACGACGCTGGTGAAGAAGATGACAGGGATCGAGATGAAAATTGCGCACGCATTCGCCGCGCCATAGATGTTCGATAATATGCCCACGGGAGCACACCGTTTGCAGGTTGAAGTTCAACCCATTTGGAACTGTTTTCAAGTGAAAAGGCATCCAAGCGGCTTCATGTTTTTCCTGAGAAGCGAGAATTGCCAGCTTCACGGTGACCCTAACATTGATCAAACGAGACCGCCATATGGAGACTAAGCTGAATCTGAAAGTCAAGAAGACGGCGGCGCGACCAGGTGTTCTGGATGCGTTGTGATGCGGAGGCTCTAGTCTGAGGTCGAGAAAGTAGTGGCGATAACAGAAGGCGAAGCCGAACGATGGCACCCTCTCTGATCGTGGCAATGGTGGAGCTAAGGAAAGGCCGCGAAGCCCATTCTTCAGAGCTGGAAGCAAGTCCAGTGGTGGGACTGGTTTCTCCTGAGATCCAAGCTGGAGTCAGTTACCTGTTGCAACTCACTCAGGAGGTTAGGATTGTCCCCGCAGAATTTTTTTTTTTTTTTTTTAGTCATCCGATCTCCCTGTAGCTATCTTCATTGGCTTGGCGGTGGAGATTTTTTTTCCCCAAAGGAGCTCACGGTTCACCCCCCCTTTTTTCAAATCGTGACTTTCAGCTTGAATGAGTCAAACTAGAGCTGTCCTTCCACCTCTCTCCAACGTCCAGCCCTCTTTTTTTTATCCCTCTCCCTAGATATATATTTTTTTTCTTTTTTCCTTCGCCGACACCTCTCTCTTCCCCCCATTTAGCTAGTGCCATTGCTTAGTGTTCCACCGAAAGCAAATGAAGAAAGATGCCCTCCCCACGTGTCTCCATCCCTCCTTTTTAAAATCACCAAAAGTCTCCCCTGTTTATTCATCATCTTTTGTTCATCCGACTGGGCTCTAGCGTCAATTCGTCGTCGTCTTCGTCATTTGTGACTAAAGTTCATCGCTTGACGTCGTCAGACCAGAGCCTCCGTGTGGGCTTGGACAGGTTTTTCCCGAGGCTTGATGAATTCGTCGAGAGATAGGAATGAGAATCTGGTGTTTGGGTGTGAGTTTTTTGGGCATCGGACATACCGTTACATGCTCGATTTTGGTTTTCCGAGAAGCTTTCTGATTCCGATTTCTAAAGTCTCAGAGCTCAGATCATGCTCCAATGTCAAGTGCGTTCACCCTTCATCTTTGGATCTCTCTTAACCACAGACCTTTTATTGGACGGGTCTTGATGTATTTGTGATAGCATAAATGTCTCGTCTTCAGAGCTCAGGGCAAAAATCGAAATTTTGTTCTCTTATTGATCATCCACCCGTAGATTAACCTGTACATGAGAAATGTGATCGTCATTTCTGATCACCGAGTTATTGAATACTATAGTGCAACTGATGGAGACACCCGAAATCCATCGATTTTGACCGTTGTAGACTTTCGAGTTCGCCAAAATATGTCGAGTACTCAATAGTATCGACCATTTTGTTAAGAGCTAAGTCGACACATGAAAATCTCCAATGCATACAACCCGCCTCACTCTCATTCCCATGTATTCTTGCTTCTTTTCAACTTGTGGACTTCTCACCCTTTTCTGTGTTCAAAATCTCCCGCCTCACAATGTGTGCCCCTTTTGCAAAATTAAGTCATTCTGGGTACAATCGGGCTTAATTCGAAAAGTTGAATTATAACGTCACGACTCCAGAGATGCGAGAATCGAAAATTATAAAGCTAAAATGAATTTTCTACAATTTTTTTTCAATTTGAAAATGAGATTAACAAAGTAATTCCCAATTTCAAATTAATTTTTGCAGATTTTCTTTAGCCAAAATGAAGAGAAAATTAAAAGAAAAATACTGACTCTTTTTTCATATTTTTGCGGCCTCAAATATAATTTTATTTTTAAATATTTTCCTAATTTCTGAAAAATATTAAAAATGCAAAAAAATAGGGAAAATTATTTTTTGGTCAAAAATGGTTCCCTAGGCTTGGCCAGGCTTCCAAAGTTGATTTTTTAATTTTCTCATTTTTTATTGATTTTTTTATGAATTTTCGAAAATAAAAAATGCCAAAAAATACGAAAAATATGAAAAATCATTTTTTTGGTCAAAATTGATTCCTAGGCTTAGCCAAGGTCACCAAAGTTGATTTTTTTTTAATTTATGAATTTTTATGGATTTTCTAAAAATTTTTAAGGGAAAATATGATTAAAATCAGGTGTCAACAATAAATAATTCTTCTTCCATCATCACATACTTCTGAGATTGTCTCCTCAACTTTTGATCCATCGAATCGGGTTTTTGATATACTCTCTTATTGGCTTCCTCCAATCTTTTCTTTGGACTTCTTCATTCATGGTTATCGGTATCTTTCTTTGTTCAATAGATGGTACCGAAATTACAATGGTAGAAACCATACCTACTAATTATTCTGATATTTTATACCTCAAAGCCATTTGTGCTAATTCATTGACTTCTTGATTCACTTTTCTTTTAACGTGGAGTATATCATAATCCTTGAATTGGCTCGGTAGTTTCTTATATAAGATAATAATAACTGGTCAGATTTTCATTCAAACATTGGTATTCTCCATTTAACTGCTTAACCACCAACTGAGAATCACTAATTATCTTGATAAATTAAACATTTAGATCAATTAATATCCCTAACCCGATTATCAATGCCGCATACTCAGCTTGATTATTTGAATGTTCAAACTCCAAATTGCAAACACACTTAGTGTATGTTCCGTCGGGGGATATTAATATCAAACCAGCTCCTGCATTCCGTTAGCACAAGATCCATCAAAATACATAGTCCATAGTACGACTTGCACAAAACTTTGTTCGTTCTCTTCAATTTACAAGCAAGGATACTCATAAGAAATCAGTTATGGCCTGTCCTTTCACTGCTTTTAATGGTACGTATGCCAAATCAAATTCAAACAAAATAAATGCTCATTTGGCGATACGACCCCTAATGACTAGCCGTGACAACATATATTTTATCACATCGGTCTTCCCGAGTATATGCATAATCGCTAGCAACAAGTAATATCTTAACTCTGTACATCCAAAGTATAACGATAGACATAACTTTTCCAATGCATTATATCTTTTTTCAACGTCAGATAATGTTCTACTCAAGTAATATACCGTTTGCTCCTTTCCTTCATCATTTTCCTGTGTTAACATACTCCGATAGTGCTTTAGACAGCTGATATATATACTCCACTGTTTCTCCATTCCAAAATGCTAGCACTTGATGGAGGGTAGACGGTACGCATTGGTTAGAATGTATCCAGTCCCTACCTAACAGTAAGTTGTAAGAACCGTCTGACTCAATGACGAAGAAAGTAGTGTTCGATGTCTTTGATCCAATGGTTAAGTCTACCACCATGGCTCCTTTAACATCAGTAACTTCCCTAAGAAAATCTAACAATTGTACATTGGATGGTGTTATCTCCTCATCTCTTTTGCCTAGCTTTTTGAAGTATTTATACGACATCAGGTTCAATGTGGCTCCAGCATCTACAAATATCTTCCTAACTGGCCGTCCATCTACCTTGCTAGATATCAGTAGGGACTTTAGATGCTTCACTTTCTCATTCGGGACTCTCTCGAATTCCATTACTTTGTTTTCAGGGAATCGAAATTCCGCCATAGCCACTTCCTTCTCTGACACATGTCCCGAATCCTCTTCTACTGTCAATGATATCCTGAATTCGCATGGGAGCCTTGCATTTACCATACCGATCCTTATTGAACGGTTTCGCTCCTTCGGCATGTTGAATTTTCCTTTTCGGCAACTCTAATCATCATTTTGTTTCATTTGACCTCGCACAAAACTATCCTTATGCGTTGGGGTTAACGCTACTATAAATTGACCAAAATCAATAGTATGGGACTCATCCCAAACTACTTTCCCCTTCAATAATTCCAAGTTGGGATTTTCTGTCTGTTTTTCTGAAACATCCTTTCTTTCATTTCGTTTTTTTCCACTTCGGTATCATTACGTCTCCAAACCTAGTTTCTTTTCTCATATTTTGGTGTAATTCTTCTTTCCCAACTCTGCCCAAAGTTCCTCTACTTGCTCTTCCTTCTCTGATCTCGTCTCTTAATAGTTCGATAAGATGCCTGGTCAGGTGGTTTAGCTTCTTTCTATTTTCCTTCGGGAAGATCATGCGGAACTTTGAAGGTCTTCTTTTTCTAAAACTCTTGTGAGGTGGGGTTTGTCGCGACCCTCCCGAGATTTTCCAGGATCCCGAGGGAGCTAATGGATTGCTAGGCCCATTGGATATCTAGGCTTAGCTCGGGCCCTCCCAGGCCCATACCAAATCGCGTCAGGGAAATTTAAATCGAAGTCGACCTTAGTGCGATTGGGTGACATGTGAAAGGTGTGCATGCTATCGGAGTCGCCACCAGTCATTTATTGGAGGGTATGACCGGAACCCCATCGGGCGATTGGGAGAGATCGTCCGATCCTACGAAAACCAAAGCTCTAGATTCGGGGACTTAGTTACGTCGATATTGCTATCGACGCCCTTTCGGTACCTAAGTTAGTAATTTTCTAACCTAAAGAATTCATGCAGGCGAGATTGGGGTAAGGTAAGCCTTAAGAATCTAAGTTATTCATGCAGATGGGGGTATCTATCCTATCAATCACAATCATAGAAATAAATGCACAATCAAGGGATTAAATCAAGGAGAAATCACATCAAAACTAGTCAAAGCGGGCCTAGGGGAGTCTTAGGAAAGCCTAGAAAACGTGCCAATTAGGTTCAAGGATAGTTTGGAATAGTTTGGGATCAAATTGACCAGATGGGTAAAATGGTCATTTTGGAAGGCTCGGGAATACAAAATCATGAAAAATAGGTCAAATCAGTTGAATGTAGTTTTTCCCTATTTTCATGATTTTTAGGATTTTCTCTGATTTTTTTTGAATTTTTAGAATTTTTCTAGATTTTTTTTAGAATTTTCTGAATTTTTTAGGCTTTTCTAAGACCTTCTAAGAATTTTCCTATTTTTTGGAATATTTTCTATATTTTCTAGAATTTTTATTTTGATTTCCTATATTTTTCTTATTTTTTTTAAAACACTTTTTATATGTTCTAACAATTTTTCAAATTTTTAGGTTTCTACGAATTTTCATAATTTTTCTATTGATTTTATTTATTCATTTTACTTTTTATTTATTTTCCTATAATTCCCGAAAACTTTTTAATTTTTACAAGATTTTCAGAATTTTTTATATTTTTTTTTTTCTATTTTTGTATTATTTTTCCCACTTCGTATTTTATTTTCCTATTTTTCTATTTTTATATTAATTTTTATCATTTTTTTCTTATTATTTATTTTTTTTTAATTTAATTCTATGGACTAAAACGACGCAGTTTTTAACTTTTCTAGTTTTTTTTAGTTTTTCGTTAGTTTTCTAATTTTATTGTTTCTTTTATTGATTTTTTTATTATTTTATTTATTTTTAATCTTATTTTAATTCTCCGGACCGGGTCGGGTTGACCCAGCCCATCCGAGGACCAGACCCGTAGGCCCAAACTTAAACCCTAGGTTAAACGACGCCGCATTGGTTTTCTTTTTTATATTTTTATTTTTATTATCCTTTTATTTGATTTTTATCTAATTTTCTGGATTTTTTATTATTTTTTGTTTGAATTAGGTTATACGGACCGGGTCGTTTTGACCCGGCCCACTACCCAGGCCCACTATCCTAGCCCGTTGCAAAAACGACGTAGTATTGATTATTATTATTTTTTTGAATTTTTGAATTTTCAAAATCTTCTTATTCTATTTTTTTATTATTCCCGCCCATTTTTAATCCTACGGCTACGGACTCGCCACGTGTCAATATGCTGATCGTCCATCCTTAATACTAAACTTACGGCCAAGATCTGACTCCAGACTAATATTAACCGTCCGATCTAGATTACTATTTAGAGAAGACTTAATCGGCTAATCCTACGTGGCGTCTGACGTATGATGCCACGTCGTCGCCACGTCAGACTTTGACTCGGTCAACTGCTGACTGGGCATCGTCTTCTACCTCTGGACTACACTGAAACGAACGGCCGCCGCTCATCGACGGCGATCTAACGGTGAGACCTCAATCAAACGACGCGAATCCAGTCCCAACCAATTCGTCTAGACTCAAAGATCGACATATCTTGAAATTGATCAAATCAAACGACTGAATCAGGGCAATCGAAGCCATAACAGAGAATAAACATGGCGCTTCAATCACCTAAACCCGAGCATAACTATCCAATAAACTCACGGGCGAGCATCACAGAGGGTTAAGAAGACTTACCTGGGGTTCCGATTAAGCCATAAGTTGCCAGATTGCCCTAATTGAGCTGTGACAGAATGAGCTACGTTGGGGTTTCGGCTCAGGGTTTATGCGCGGAATTGATGCAAAAAGAAGATGGGAAGATGGTCAGTAGCGTAAGGGGAGCAAAACGCATATAAAAATTCAAAGAATAGCCGTCAGATAGAGAAGTTGCCATGGATGCCCAGGGGTAAGCTCAAGAATGGGACTTACGTTTCTGGCGATTCCCAGGCTTCCTGAACTAGCGCGTTCGCTTCTTGGAGACTGGGTCAGGTTCCTGAAGCAATTCCTTGCCTTGATTTCTCCGGTCCTACTCTATTTGAGGGGTTACAGTCGAATTTTTGCCTCCCCAAATTCGAGCTTCCCGTCTCCTTTTAAACACGATTTGACTGGCGTAACTTCCCCGAGATCGCCTCCTCCCAACTCCGTTCAAATCTTCACCCAAGTTTCTCCAAAATCTCTCAGAATCTCCC